>APFE031400305.1:0-78551 GCA_000404065.3 Pinus taeda
AATAAAAATGGCACATGGTATTGACCCATGGTATTCACCAAAATGGCACATGGTATTGACCCATGGTATTCACTTGGAATGTAGCCTATTTAAATGGGGGAATTAAACCAGAATAGATCCATCTGGATCTACTAACGCCCGAGAGGTATCAAATATCATGATATGCAAACTAGCATAGAGTGAAATAATATTTGATCCGATCAAGAGTAAAAATGGATGTTGTAATTTAATGTATGTTAAACATTTTAGCTAGGTTAAAATAAAAATCAACTATTAATTTTATTAATTTTTATAAATTACTAATAGTAATTTTTAAGCTCCAGGTGTATGATAACCCATGGTATTGACCCATGGTATTCATGTGAGCATAGACTATTTAAAGGGGAAATTCTATCTTAGATCCATCTTAATTCTGGGTCTACCAAGTGCTTAGAGGGATAAATAGATTTCATCCCCCAAAGAGTGGTAGATGTGGAGTTAAGATGGATATAGGTTGGTTTTTATGATAATGAAGATATTAAATAGACTTAGGAAATTATATTGTAAAAACATCTTAAGGTGAATGGTTAAAGCATAGACATTGGACAAGTATATTTGTATACTTCTGTTTTAAAATGAAACAAATCCAGGGCTAAAAGGAATGGATTGATTGCACTAGTCATTCTTCTATAACTTTCCAACATATGCTGGAGTAAACAGATTGTAATTTGGGTAATTTTTCTAATTGCAAACGGGAACATACTTGTGTATTGGTAGGTGGTTACGATGTCCCTAGAAGTGGAGTAAACAGATTGTAATTTGGGTAATTTTTCTAATTGCAAACAGGAACATACTTGTGTATTGGCAGGGTGGTTATGAGGTCCGTAGAAGTGATGAATTTGAATTTTTCTTGGTTTTATATATAGTATTAGGTTTTGTCTCATGCTTTCTGTGAATGGCACGGGTGAATTTTATCTTACACGCACTAGATTATCGATATGTAATTTCAGTAATTTTTATTTCAGAAGATATTTTAAAGAAATGCAATGATTTCATTTGTGTATTCAATAAACACAAGATTTTATAATTGTAGTTAAAAATATTGGCCATGTCTGGTTGATAGCATCGCCAAAAAAATTATATAAATAATATATCATATTATTGATAAAATTGCCTTCCATTTTTCCTATATACCATGGAGATTCACCCATTTATTATACATGTAAGTTTAGGGGGGGTTCTTAAAATTTTTCCTAATGTCAAATATTCATTAACTCTCAAACTTTAATAGATTTTCCAAGGATCTGGGTGAATAAATTGAACAAAACTCTTTCAAAAATAGTTCCATCATGAACATATCTTGGATCATGCCTAAATTTTTTTCTAGATTCATATCAAATTTGTCACGTAAAAGATATTTTATTTTCCACATAGTTATGTTAATAATATATTCATTATTGACTATGATATCTAGATATTTCCTTAACTAAAATGAGCACACACTTTTATGAAATACCAACATTGAACTACAATTATGATTGAAGCAATAACATTAGCTAGGCTAAACACTTGCTCTTGTAAGAAATAGATTCATGACCACTACTATTCAAAATATACTTAGTCTAAAGTTATCTCTAGGTTGAGCAGCACTATTGGTAAAATTATGTTTTGTATCTTTAATATTGACTAGCATGAGAAATGACAATCACCTTCACCTAAACAAATTATTTCCTTATAAATTATATCCAATGAGCCAATTGGCTCAAAATTAGTTATCACCCTACATATATCCAAAACAAAGTTTTTTAATTTAGCCATCTTGCTAAAAAAATTCCTCTAAGAATTTTGTTAAGGTCATGCCTTTCTTTTTAATAAAGTTATTAATTCCAGTTGCACACATTTACAATAATTTCTGTATAGCAATTAAGTATGAGTGTAATATACACCATAAATATGCTCATTAGGAATAGCGGGTTTAGGAGTTAAAAACTATTCTCATCTAAATGACACTTATCCTTATTAAGGGAAGCCAACTTAGGAATTGGCTATGTGCATTCTCACACAATGATATTTCTCCTCACTAATAATGATTATCCTATTCATTGAATATAATCCTCATTTAAATGGTAGACACCCTCATTAAGGGTAGATAAGCTCATCCAATAGTAGAGGATGTCATTAGTGATAACTAGCACAACAATTAACTACCATCCTATCAAAGGATGGCCACCCTCCTTAATAATAGGTATCATATAGATTGGTACCACCCTCATCCAAACTATAATTTTCCTTATTAATAGTAGTCAGCACATGGATTAACTGTCACTCTCATCCAATAGTAATTCTTCTCATTAAGGAAGGTTGCAATAACTATGACTCTCATTAAAAGTTGATACCATAGATATTTAATACCATTCTTATTCAATAATAATAACCCTTACTAATAATACTCAACAAACTAGTTGAAGACCACCATCATCCAAATGATGACATGACCCTAGTTATACATAATTATCTACCTATTAATTGAATAATTTTTGCATCCAAATGGTAATTCCATCGTCAATACCTTTCACTAGCTAACCCAAACAATAATTTTCATCCACATATGTACCTCACATGGGAATAATTTTTTTTATTTTAGCTTGGGAATCAAATATAACCCTCAATAACTTTCACTAGCTAACCGAAACGAAAATTTTCATCAACATATGTACCTAGCATGGGAATAAAAGTTTTTATTTTAGCTTGGGAATCAAATATAACCCTTATGTGTTTGATGGCCACTGTGAATCAATATAATTAGCCTTGAAGTTTATTGTTACCTTCATCCTAGATGGTATCCCTTATTAAGTTTGATATTGGTAACCTCTTAGGTAATCAACTTTACAATGGATAGTCACCCATGTAAAGTGTAATTATCTTGGAAATTGATTATTAAGTAGTTACCAAAATTAAGTGTACGTAGGCCAAGAAGTGACTACTATCATGTAATAATAATTAGGTGTTTTTATATTGGGAAATGATTTCTGGAGTCATCTAAGCACTTAATTAAGTTGACCTTCTTTATTCAATTTGACTATAATTATTCCCATCATTAAGCAGTGCTACATGGCCACTTAATTGTGCCATGCAAATATAGAGAAAATAACAATAACATTAATTATTTGTAAATATTTAAAATTGAATATTGAATGCTTCCATCAATGAACTTAAAGGCAAAAAAATGTAAATGTGAACACAAATTCTAGAATTTTGGCATAGAAGGATAGTATAGGAAAAAATATTCATGAATGCAGACAAATTATTTGAATTCACGTATCTAAACCTGAAATAAAACGCCAAGGAAAACACCAAATGAATGAAATGAAATAAAAATGGAGGTTAATCCCACTTTGTAATATAATATGAAAAATAAATAGAATAATATTAGTTGATAGATAATAATATCTATAATTAAAAGTATAATGAAGGAATCTAATGGATATTGAAAACACAAGAGTACTTACACCAAGTAATAGATGTACATTGTACATGGATAAGAACTCGAGCTAAGTTGTTTTCTTTGTGAATATTATTGCTTGAACTCTTTAAACTATTTATTAATAAAGATTGAAACCTAACTATAAAAAAATGAAATGTAACATTAGTTGTATAAAACAAAACAATAAGGACAAGTTTCATTAGTAACAAGAAAAATGGTACTCCGTGCCTAACAGAAGTCCCTAGACATAAAGAGAAGGATGCAAATAAATCAACCTTGTGACACGAATCTTGAAATGGCCAACACTCCCACCTTTGGTCATGTTGATGAATAGTGCCCACATATACCTTTATATAAATGTACATATGGCATTACGGAAATGTTGCAATAAGACTTGAATTTATTGTCCTATCAAATATTAAAAAACAGGTTATTTATTTCAAGGTTTAACATGACATTTCATATATTTCAAAGATAAAATAATAGTAATGAAAAGTCAAATAGATTGCTATAATCCAAATATGTTATTTATTTATATGTTTAACATTACATTTTGTATATTTCAAAGATAAATTAATAACACTAAAAGGGCAAATAGATTGCTATAATCTTACTTTAACATGGACTAATAACTACCTTTGAAAATTACTACTATAATTATCCATCAATAGTAACTAATTTTATAAAAAACATTACCCTTATCCTTTTAATAATATAGAACATGTATATAAAAAATTACACTCTCATATATTAATAACATTAGTTTAAAGAATTGACTATATCTAATAATAAACTCTTGTAAAAAAATTATTAATTATTCATTAATATAAACTAACTATTATCTATCCATATCAATTAAATAATAATAATGTTAAATTTAAAATAACCTTCTTCAAACAATATTAATTACTTTTATTTAATTATAACCATTTATTTTTTTATATATAATAAAAATAATAAATTATAAATAAATAAATATGTTTAAAATGTATTATCAACATTTTTTCACTGATAAAAAGTAATTAATTATGAAGTACTAAATAATTTAAAATTTATTACAACATTTCTTTTAAGAATGAAACATTTCTTTAATATAATTAAAAATTAATATTTACATTACTTTCAATAAATTATTTATTAATAACCTTTCTTTTTTTAATTGAATTACCATACTTATTTCTCAATACCGAAAATTTAGTACCCCTTAATCGTAAGAAAAGTGAATCAAGCTAATAAATCATGGAACGTCAGTGACTTTGAAAGTGTTTCCGACCTCATTATACTGGTAATGAGAATGGAATCCACTAGCATCCTCGTAGTTTGAGTAGAGCCTAGAGTTGATAAAGACAGGCCTATAAAAAAACAATCCATCGCATTCATGTTTATGACTTGGCCGTATAAGCTTGCGCAGTGGTCAACCATAAATGTCACATATGCGACAAGATCAAGGTAATCCTATGAACTAGCTATTCTTAAAGTAAGAGATTAAATTAATAATGCACAAAGTGCTCCACGAATATTAACCATAGTTATCCAGTATAATTGTATTGTTGTGAAAAGAGTATGAATGATATTTATTTTTATTGGTTTAAGAATATATATATATTTTTAACCTAAGAAGGTAGGTTAGTAGCTCGAGGTTCAGAAGAATTTAATGTAAGTGAAAGTTAAGTTTTATAAGTGGTATCATGGGTAATGAGTTTGTGGAAATTCATTAATAATAATTAATGATAATGAGTCAATATATATTTGAAATAATAGTAACTCATAATGATGAGTTTTTATTTACAAATAATAATTAGTGATGATTGTCTCCACTATCAATCAACAATTGAGTTAATGTATGTTTTCTCACTAAATAAAAAGAAAAACATAATGGTAATGAGTCAGTCCATATTTACAAATAATAGTTAATAATGATTGTGCCCACTACAAATTGACAAGTGAGTTAAGATAGGTTTTCCCACTAACTAAAAGGAATTCAATAAATGACCGTCATCTTATTACATTATTTCAAATAAGGATAAAATGAAGAATTGTACTCTTAGATATTCTATGCAAAAGAAAAGGTAAGATGTAATTTTATCTTAGATATGTTAATGCAAAGTATTTTAATATGAACATTCTTCTTAGCATAGCCTTTATAATATGTGATGATTTTCAATCTTTCAAAAATTAAATTTTAAGATTAATGTAGGATTAAGTGTATAAGGTATATTATGAAAATCATTTTTATGAACCACATATCGATTTGGCTCACTTTATTGCTACTCGAAAACACATCCATGAAGATGGACACATAAAGGATCAGCATTCGAGAGACCTAAGTAGATATAGTATCCATCCCGCAATGAATCTATTAATATGGTAATATGATACACCACTATGATGTGGACCCAATTGTTGACAAAGTTTCATGTTTTGTAATTAGTAGCATTAAAAAACCATGGACTAAACCCTTGAACCAATGTGGGATCGAGTATTGAAAGAGGAAAGAGGAAGTTTCATAATCATTTACTTGATTCCAAGGGCTATAATGCTAATAATCCATGTGACCTTAATTCTACGTAAAACCTGTGCACTGATGAATGTTTCCATATAAAGGATGAATTAAAGGATACCATGTGGATAACCACATATCATTTTGTATCCCCAATCTACAAACAACATAGTTACACACAAAAATAAATGGATTTCTAAATGTGTCTAGTTCATGTTACAAGCTAAAGTGAATGTTACATTCATCTATGCTTATCATGAACCAATATCACCTTAGGCGACATGGACATACAACCCATTCAAATAAGGTATTGAACATCTAGAGAGGTCATTGAGATAACCTCAAACTAGAGACATTGAACAAATGTTGAATAAGAGGAATAGGTACCTTTGGTTTTTAATTCTTTCTAGAAAATTGATATAATCTGGTACAAATTTCCATGTTGTCATTAAAGGAATTGTTTTTTGATCATGGAGGACACTATTTGGTAAGTGGTAAATGATGTAAATCATTTAAGGATGCATGAGGACTTCACTGGGGGAGTAATACCATACCATTTGTGTTCATATTCGGGGATAAATAATAAGGATAAAATTACATAATATATTGAGCACATAATAGGGGATATAACATTTTTGTATTGATGGGTATAAAAAAATGGCATTCACAGTTAATGGAAAAATATAAAGGGGTATCAAAAATGTTAATGAAAAATGGATACTACAATGTTTAGTGAAACTAGGGGTTTTTCAAATTGGGAAGGTGTATTGGGATTGTATTGGTAGGGGGTTAAATAATCTAAATTTTAGAAGTATTTTCAAATATGTGTCAAATTAGGGGTATTTTTTAGTATGCCATGAACACACATGATATTTTAGAGGTTCATTGAGTGAAGCCCCAATGGTTATATGTGAGCAAGCTCACCAATAATAATAGCATATATCAAAGTGCCAATATAAACCACTATAACATGAATATATGTCTTGAAGTTGAACACTTAGAGGAGCGACCATGCCATTAGCGACCAATATTTAAAGTTCAATGTGAAATGCATGCTCTAACAACAATCATCAAAAGAACAAACACGGTATTTGGCCTCAAAATCAAATTCATAGAGTTAATGAGTTAGTGTCAGTAGCTATAGATCCATTGGAGAAACTTGAATGATAAGTATCTTAAACCAAAAATGGCATCAAAGATATTTATAGATGTAATGGAATTCAACTCAACACACTAGGGTGAACCAACAAAATGACTGGGAGGCTTAGGAAATCCCTTAAATGGAATTTAAATAAACATTGAATTATGTAATGGATATATGACTTACCAAGACATCTCAACAATTATAACATGTACGGCATGACGAGACAAATTATAAGAGTGACTAGGGGCCATTGAACAAAATTCATACTAATGACAAGATGTATATTAAGGTATGAGGTTGACAAGGTTAAAAACATTGTATGCGTAAACATAAGGAGTTGGAGGATATTATTGAGAAAATTGTTGTCATTGATGTTGAGTCTACTCATTAATGTCAAGTGAACAAATGAATACAAGTTCATGGGGATTTTTTTGATGATGAGATGTAGCCTATATTTGAAGGCATTTTGTGTATATGGAATCTTTTAAAATTCACTTGCAAAGTTTGTAGTTGGATAGTCCTCTTGGAGATGCTTCCAACAATATATGACACTTGGTCAAAATCCCAATGATCGAGGAGAAACAATCATTTTATGTTGAGGAATATTGGACAGTAAGAGAAGGACTCAAAGAATTTGGGGAATCCAAGAAATCCGTGGTGAAAATAGGTTAGTGCATAACAAAAGACATCAGATGTCAAATCCATATGGACTTATCCTATAATTTCAAAGTATTTGGAAGTTTTTATATCTGAAAAATATGGGGTTTTCAATATTATTTGGATCCAAATTCTCTTTAGAAAGAGAGAGTTGCATCAAGGTTCCATAAGAGCGAAGTTCCATATGAAGGTAGAGATCCATATTTCCATTGATCTTGTTTTTGGTCACAATTTCAAGTGTTCGTGGTTTCGTAGAGAAGTGTGTATCCAAGCATCTAGGCCTATTGAAGGCATGACAAAGAGATATAAAGGAAATATATTGGATACCAATTTTTTTATGTTACCATCTCACAAAAAAATAGATCAACAACTCAAAAATATCCACTTCGAGGGAGAAACCTCCTTTATATTACATGAATCAACAATTCTTGGATGATACACATGACAAGAACTCATTTGTATATATAGGAGTCTAAGGGTTCACAATATAACCAGAGCCTACATAACAGTTATAATGTAAACGAACAAAAATAAAAATAATGGGATTGTATGTGGCACAAAAATAATAATATGGGGGCTACATGGGCACAACAATAATAATAAAGGGGATACATTAGTATTATAGGGATCTAACATGCCCCTCTCCTTCAAAAAAGTATTGTTCTCAAAACTTAAGTAGTTCTGGATGGATTTATACAAAATTCTCATCCTCCCATGTGGAATATTCATCGGGTAAGTTCTTCCACTTAATAAGATACTATGAAATGGATCTATTTTGTAGCTGTCAAGTTCTTATTTCTATGATTTGTTTAGGCTCAAATATGATTTTTCCTTCTTGATTAAGTTCTGGAAACACTATTTGAACTGGAATCATGTCACCAATAACCTTCCTTAAGCATGAAACATGGAAAAATGTGTGTACATAGGAAGATGCAGGCAACTCAAATTTGAATGCCATAGTACCAATATTTTGCAACACCTTGTAAGGACCGTAGTACGTGGGTGATAATTTATTATCCTTAATAGCTTGCTTGAGAGACATTTGTGCGTATGGTTGTAGCTGTAAAAAAACCGAGTCACCTACATCAAAACATCTTTGATTATGATGTTGATCTTCCTCTTGTTTCATTCAATTCTACAGTAGAGTGAGGTTATCCTTTAAGAGTTGGAGAACTTATTGTTGATGCTTGATGTGATATTCAATTTCTTGAACCTTATAATTTTCTCTTAAAGATGATGTCATGGATGGTGGAGGATACCCATAAAGTGCCATAAATGGGGTCATTTTTGTTGTAGTATGGAAGGAACTATTATACCACCATTCAACTAGACGTAACCACTTGACCCACTGTGTTTATTTATCAGATAAAAAATAACGAAGATATGCTTCCAAAAAGAAGTTCACTATCTCCATTTTCCCATCCGATTAAGGATGATAAGTTGATCTATGAGCTAATGGAGTACCAAAACAAGAAAATAATTATGTCCCAATATTTTCGATGAGGCTTGGATATCTGTCAATTACTATAATCTTTGGATTTCCATGAAGCTTTTCAATTGTTTTCCATAAATGCAGTAGCAACTATACTGGATTTAAAAGGATGAGATAATGCAAAAAATTGTATATACTTGGTAAGTCTATCAAATACAACCATAATGACACTTTTTCATTTATACTTGGGTAAACTTGTGATAAAATCCACACAGACCGCCTCCCAAGACTAGCTTGCAATGGTTAAAGTTTGTAACAAACTTGGGGTCTTAATTTTATCAACTTTATTTTGTTGGAAAAGAAAAAAATCCACAAACATTAGAATGCAAAATTTGAGGCCATCCCCAAAAGAAAACTTCTTGACCTTATGGTAAGTTTTTAAAAAGCACGAGTGCCCTCCTAAGGGAGAGGTGTAGAGTTCCAAAAGAATATTTTGTTTTGAGTTAGGAATTCTTACAAAGATATAAGCAATATGTGTACCATAATGTATCATTTTTCCATTTAAATGTATCATATGTACATGGATCTTACTGCATATTTTGAATGAGTGACCACACCTCTTCATCATTCTTCCATTCATCCCTTGCTCATTTATCCACTCAGGTTGGATAATAGAAATGGAAAAATGTAATTCTTTCACATCCTCATCCTTTCGTGAGAGTTCATCTACAATAACATTTTTCTTCCCTTTTTTGTTGATGATTTTAAGGTCATAACCCAACATATTTGTCACCCATTTTTGTTTCTCTTCTAAAGATAGTATTTGTTCCAAAAATTGTTTAAGACTATCATGATCTATTTTTACCTTGAAGTGTCTTCCCATTAGGTAAGGTCGCTATTGATTTAGTGCATGTAGTATTGCCAACATTTCCTTCTCATAAATAGGTTTTTGTATATACCTTCCTTTTATTGGACAACTTTCAAAAGTAATGGGTCTTCCTTCGTAAAAATTAACTTGGTGACAAGTGGTTTACAAGAACAAATTCATCTATACCGTACAAACCGATACCAAATGTTATCCAACCAACTCACAAAAATATAGATCAACTACTTAAAATGTATCCACCTTGAGGGGGGAACCTCCTTTACATTACATGAGTGAACAATTATTGGATGATACAAATGACAAGACCTCCTTTCCATATATAGGAGACTAAGGGGTTACAATATAATCAAAGCCTACATGAAAATAATAATGTAAGTGTACAACAATAACAGTAATGGGCTTCTCCTCGAATTGGTGATGATGTGCCAGTGCAACATAGGTGTCGATCTATTGAATGACGCAACAGGATGGGTGACGTGTAGTTTAGACATTAGTAGACATGTTGCAAAGCACAAAAGGTGACACATGGTAGGCTAAATTGGGATTTTTTCTTGGCAAAGTGGCTAATTTAGGGTAACACGTGGCATCATACAAAAGACACCTTGTGGTACGATGATGTTATAATGACATCAATAGATGGTTTTTCTCTCAAACAGTTAATAACATGGTCTTGTGATGTGGTCTTATGGGCTTGTTACGAAACACAATTTTTATACTTTGCCCTAAGATTTGGGGCTTGTGGTCATATGTGAAAAGGAGTAGTAGATGGTAAGAATTAATTTTGTCATTTGGGCACCAAATTTATAAAAAGAAAAATTGCATTCTACACACCCAATTTGGAAAAACATGTTGAAGAGGTGTTAATTTTTCTTTTAAAAGGTAATTTGAAATTTGTTATTCATATGCAAGCCAAGAATAAAAACTATTGAATTAGAGTTAACTAATTTAACAATTAAAGAAGTCAAAGATGAGAGTAGCTGAAGGAATAGTGGGGACAATAACTAATCTAAAATATATATGAAGCCTAATTGCAATATAACATTTAAAATAGAAAATGACCTAAGAATAGAAGCATTTGTAAAGACTTATAAGAAATGACATCATTGAAGAGAATGAATACATGAATATAGATAGAGAGGTATGTGTTGGGGTGAAGAGTAGATTTGAGAAGGAGAAATTGATGAGGTAATATTTTAGGAAAAGGAGGCCTAAAGTATGAGTTTGAAAATTTATGAAAGAATGATATGAAAGGTTGTTCAAGTAGGTAGTTCCACAAAAGGGCGCTGGTGCTTCCTTTATGTTGGTTTCTATAAAAATTCACAAGTTGGTGATTGTAAAAGAAAAAGTGGATTGGAGCTTTCTGTAGGTTGTAGCCTAAACAAATTGACGTAATTTGAAGCTGGAGGTTTATTTTGAATCATAATAAAAAATGAATTATGATGTTTCGCATTTGGGTTTTGAAGTTAATATCTTGTGTCCAGACTTTATGAGATTTAAGTGCTTCTATTTATTACTTTGTATATGAGTATTTTTACTTTTAGAAAGAAATTTTTAGAATTGTTAAATTATTGATTCAACCACTGTCTCAGTATTTTCATGGTTTCTAACAGTTGGTATTACAACCAAGTTCCTTCAAGGTACATTTGAGATAATTTCTAACCATAATGGAAGTAACACCATTAAGGTTCATATCTTTACTGAAATAAACTATGCACTTTGGGAGGAAAAAATGAGCACTTACTTATAGTTTCTTAGTGTAGATGTCTAGGACATAATACATAATTACTACAAAAATCCATCTGTCATGATTAAAAAATATGATAAGATTTAATTCACTTATAATGCTAAAATTAAGTAATGCACTCCTTACTAGACTACGTGAATATGATTTGGTGAAAGGTATGCAATGCACCATTACCATGGAAATATGTGACAAGATGAGCAATTCTTATAAAGGAGATAGTAAAGCAAAGAATGATAAACTTCAAGGCTATAGAATGCAATTTGAATAATTTAATATGCATGAGGATGAGAAAACATAAAAAGTCTTCCTTTGAGTGGATGAAATAGTCAATAGAACAAGAGGACTTGACGAAAGAATGAGTGACTTGTTTGTAGCTCAAAAATTGTTTAGGAAATGTGAGAGCTCAACACTCTATTATTGAATCAATTTCTTGCAAAATTGATTCCCTATGAAATTAGGACTATATAAATAAAAACTACATCAAATGGGATTAATTTGAAAGCTAAAAAAAAGTCTAAAGAAGATCAAGATGACTCAAGTGATGGATCTCATGAACAGGAGATATTTATTGTAAAAAATCTAAGAGAGGGTTTGGAAACTACAAAGGTAAGTTGGCTTTGAAATACCTTAAATGTTGTAAAGTAGGTCATTATGCATCTAAATTTCCATAAATAAAAATAATAATGAACACGAACATAAGGATACATATAGAAAAGTATAAAAGGATAATAATATAAAAAATAAAAGTTTCTATATTCAAGATGATAGTAACTACTCAGAAGATAAAGATGAAAAATCCTCTGATGAGGACAAATCTAAAGGATGTACAAAAGTGTCTATGATCATGGATTTAGACACATTACAAAAAGAACATGTAAAGTTTGATGAAGAAGTAGTTGAAGTATATTTGTATGCTAAACTGATTAATGATTTAGAATAAATTAAAGGGCTAAGTAAAAGGAATAAGATGTAGAAAGGTATGTTGGGAAAATTTTAAAAATAAAAGGGTATCACTAAAAATTTGGCACTTCTTCTTCTAAAAATCAAGGAAGCAAATAAGATTAAAGATATTTAGCTAAAACATATGAAAGAAAAATGCAAGTAATGTGAATTGATCGAGGAAGAAGTAGTCTCACTTAGAAAAGAGTAAGACACAAATCAACCTACATTATAAACTTGTCGAAGGATATAGTAAGTTGGAAGAGATTCTAAGTGTCCAAATATCCCCTCATATCAAGAATGGTTTGGGATGCGATGAAGAGACAACCTCAAAAGTACTTGAATATAAGGAACCCAATAAATTTTTTTAATGTAGTCTAGGGTCTAGATATAGTTCCAACTAAATTAAATTAGCCAAAACAACGGGAGTAGAAAATAAAAAAGAATAGCAACAAGATAAAGTGGGTTGAAATAAAAATCAGTCGAAATAATGGAATGTAAGTTACCTCCATTTAAAAAAAATACAAAAACCTACTCTACTTCTATGTGGAATTCAATTCATAGTATATAACAAAAATTTCAGACATGCAATATGAAATGACACACATGCACAAAGTATTTTTTCGAGGGAAAGAAATCTGCTAAAAAACCTAGTTCCTAATTACATTAATCTGATGAATAGAGATGTATTACAATTTCGTTTCTTATCTAAGAACAACGTATAAGTGAGAAACATATCTCTCATCACTAAGAGGCTTTGACCGAGACTTAGTCAAATTATGCCTCGGATTGAGCCCATATTTTGTTGTGTAATTACTTAAGAAGTTAGGTCCCTATTATTTAGGAATTTCTCCAAAATGGATTGCGGAATTCCGAAGGTTGATCATCAAATTGCATGCAATATCTGTACACTCAATACTAGTCTACAACTGATCTTACATTGCCTTGGAATATCCACCACAATTGGGGAACTTGAATTCTCTAGATGCACTAGCTATTTTGGGTTGATTGATTATTTAACTAGATGATCATTTAGTTAGACTGAAGTCACATTGAACAACTGACCTTACCCTAGTTACTCCAATATTTAGAACTAGTTTAACTAAAAGAAACTTGAGATAACTAACTTTGATTGCTACAAATTAGAAACCACAAATTTTTTAACTGAACTCTAGCTCCTCCAAATTGAATATACTAAGAAAACTAGGTGACACAAGCCATGTCACACAAGATAATTGCATCTAGGTTGTATGTTGTTGTGGAAGTTTTAATTTTCTCAATTTAATCAAGGAAAAATCAAATTGTGAATTTCTACTACATTTATCAACAATTTTTAGAGTTTTTAGGAATTCCACACATAAAGGTTGAGCAAAAACAACATATAGAAATGACACAATTTTTTCGTATAAATACGTGTGTGCAAAAATAGCTTATAAAGGAGAACCATAGGGAAAGGAGTAGAAGATGATGTGAATGGGTGAAAATTGTTATGTTTGACTACATATTCTTACCAAGTTTGATTTGGTCAAGATTATTGAGTTTAATGTGTTTACTGATGGTAGTGCCCATGGTCATTGTTTTCCCTAGTACTACCCATGGTATCAAATCTTATGTAATGATGTATAAATAGGCATATACTAAAGGGATTCACATTGGTTGTTTGGGTTTTAATTGATTCCTTATTAGTTTCTTTTTGTTGTTGCAATATTATGAGATTTATGCTTGCGAGGTAAGGTCAAATATTGTTGTAATGCTATAAATGTTGCACCAAGCACCCCTTTGGATTGTTAATGAAATATGTTTCAAGCTCAACTTGTTCTTATTTACTGTTTTCTATGAGATAGTTGCATCACAAAATAATTATGTTTCTGCTGGAAACCAAATCACCATTGAGAGGGGGGTGAATTAGTAGTGATCACATTTATATCAATTTTCAATCTTATTGCTAGATTATGAATTTGCAACACACATCCACAATATTAATTTAGAAAACATGTAAGAAACAATAAAATAAAAGAATAATAACCATGAGATATATCAACAGAAGCATGGATGCATAAGAACACAAGCATTTCTAGTGGAAACCCTTTCCGGAGAAAACCACCTTGCTCTTGTTGCAACGCTCAATTATTTTATTAATATGCTAAACAAATTTACATAGATTAGATTACAACCATAATTAGGAAGACTCAGATTCCTTAACAGTATGCTGGAACCTAATAGACAAGAAATATGTTTCTCTCATGGATCTATGCAAATCTATTCGCTGGAACCACCCACGACCAATGATCCTCACCCAACATACATAAGACTATCCAACACCAATTGTGTGGAGGAATTTGTTCCTTATTCTGAATATATTGAATCATTGTCTACTCTAAAGCCTCCATGCCTTCACTTCCTCCATGCTAATTAGTTTTCATATATTTCTAAACTGGGTTCTTAATTTTCTTAACATGAGCAACCCAAGAACTTCATCATTCTGGTCATCAAATCTAAATTAAATTTTTTTCCCTGGAGAGGTTTATTTATTATCTTCTGCTTAGAAAAATATCTACTCTCTAACGTACCACATGCTTCCAACTTATTACCACAATCAACATATAAAATATGAATCTTCCTCTCGACTCTATCTTTGTTTTATGCACACAATACAATGATAAACATTGTAAAAAAATGTGAGCATATGGTGCAATATATACTCACTTGAAAGGCCCTCACAATGGCATGATCTCACACTCTAAAGACAACGGACCAAATAGACTCAAATCCTTCCTCTATGTATCATTTATCTGTGATGATTAACTCAGTAAATGCTACACATTATGGAGCACTCAACAATTAATTTCACACGCTTTAGATTTGGTTGAGATAGGCTCCTTGAAAAAATCAACCACTAACTCCACTATCCTTTTGATATCTTTGACCTAGATAAGGTTCTAGAGACCCGATAAAATTATACAACCTTTTTTTAGAAAATTTCGATCATAAAAATTGCCATAATAATGAAATTAGCTTAGTTGTACAAGAACTGCAAATAAATTATCATGAAAAACCTTGATCATACACACAACACATGATAGATTTTATTGGAGCTCCTCTGTCACTCCCAAAAACATGTTTGCCAGTGACTAGAGATTTTCATTCACTCCCATGACCCTTTGCCTATGTGACTAGGGTGGAGGATGGTGATAACTTAGTTAAATCAACTCAGATCCTACTTAACCTTCTTCCAGAGTTTTAAAAGCCTTTGTAGGACCTCACACTTCAGCAATTCACTTCTATATTACCAACAAAATTACAAGTGAAACTAGGTTTTCTAGGATGCTAATCAATAACCATACTAAACATCTAGGCCAATTGGCCCATAAAAGCTCTCCACAACATCACTGCCATTAATATGCAGCTCCAGTACTTGTGCTACATCCTCCAACATCCACACGTCCATGTAAAGTCCTCTTCAAGCCATATATATCAAAACATCAACATGTGGACCTCATCCATGACATGGAGACCCAATCAACAACTCTCGTCAACTATAAACCCTATAACAGCCACCGACATTTGTATGCAACAACATGATCAGTAAGATCATAACATCTTCAAGCTAGTCTAAGCTAGTTGACATTCCAAGAAAAATCTACATATCATCCAAACATGAGCCACCTATAGCCAAACATACACATGCATAACCAAGTTACCTGCAACCCAAGCACCTAGGTTGATATCAATGCAAAACAACAACACATCTACAACAAAAAATGCACATCAATGCCAAAAATCTCCCCCTTTTGCATTGATTGTAACCATAACTGAAACAATAATCTAAAGATTTCCTCTGAAAACAAATCCTCATCCTCACATTCTCCCCCTTTGTCATCAATGGCAAAGGGCTAAACATGTAAGGGATAAGTGATATGTGTTCCTCTCTTTTCAATGGGATCAATCCACAAAAGCATAAACTTCACTCAAAATCATATGTAGGTGATAAAAAATGGAGTACAAGACTGAAAGGAAACAACACTCCCCCATATACTTGAAAAATATGTGCACTAAACTCACCCTAGACACAAGCTATGCCTAGTCATATGTTATAGCTCTAATACCACTTGTTATGCTCTTAACCTGCAAGATGATACCCGAATACCAAATATGCGAAGAAATATACCCAAAACATAGAACAACGAGGAATAAAAACAAGTATTTTATTATTCAGAAAGCAATGTTCACTTGCCTCTTCGAGGGAGCAACCTCCAATAGAGCTAAGCTCAATTACGAAATATGACACAATGCTCCTCGAGGGGAGTCTCTATCCTTTATATAAGATTCATACATGCAATACCATGGGGAAATACCATGGTTCGTATTAATACCATCTATCTAATACTGTGGCCCATTTGCAACTAACTGTGGTCCCTTCATTAAATGCAGGTTAACCACTTACAATTATTAATATGGGCTTTATTGACTCTTTACTTAACTATAACTATGACTCGATCCTATTACATAAATAAGGGGGTTAGGGTTGGACCCTAACATGCCCTCCCCCATAAGAATAGCCTTGTCCTCAAGGCTGAAGCTGTGGAAACTACTAAAGGATAATGGTTGGTTCCCAGGTTGCATCTTATGGAGAGGTATCCTTCCACTTGACAAGGACTTCCTTGATCGTGCGGCCACCCACGTGCCATTATCATGTGTCAAGAACCTATTTAGGTTGGAGCTAGATTGGCCCTTCTTCATCCACTTCAAGTAGACTAGTTTGAATTCTACAATGGTTCCTAATCAGTTTCTTGAGGCATGAGACATGTAAGACTAGATGGATTTTTGCAGTGGGTGGCAAAGCTAGCTTGTAGGGGATTTCTCCAATGCACTAAAGTACTTGATACGATCTGTAGAATTTTGGAGATAATTTCTGACAACCCTTGTCTTTGAGTGATGTTTTCTTATATGGTTTCAGCCTCAAAAATACCTGATCTCCTTCTTGAAATTGATGTTCTGAGCAATGTTGATTTGCCTGTTGCTTCATGCGGTTTTGGGCTGGATGAAGATTCTCTTTAAGGTGGGCCAGCAAGGTTGTGTGGTTCTATAGGAGTTGATCCACTGCTCGTACCTTCGAGCATCCCTTGATATAAGAAGTATGGGAAGGAGGGAGTTGACCATAAACGGCTTCATATGGAGTCATTTTGGTGGTGGCATGATAGTTGATGTTATACCACCATTCGGCTAGAGGTAGCCACTGTACCCAGAGATGTTGCTTTTCTGAAGTGAAACACCTAAGGTAGGTATCCAGACATTTGTTGATTACTTCAGTTTGACCATCAGTTTGTGTATGATAGGAAGTACTGAGTTGTAGTTGGGTACCTTGTAGCTGGAAGAGTTCCTGCCAAAAGTTAATGATGAAGATTAGGTCACAATCAGACACAATGGAAGTGGGCATGCCATGCAATTTGAAGATCTAACCCATGAAAGATTGAGAAACCAAAGTCGGTGTAAAATGGTGCGGTAGGGCGCAAAAATGAGCATACTTAGAAAGTATGTCGACAACCACCATGATGACTAACTTGTTTCCTAACTTTGGAAGAACCATAATGAAATCCATAGAAACCTCCATCCAGATTGAGGCCAGGATGGGCAATGGCTGTAATGTGCCTGGGGATTTGATTGTTTCTTCTTTGTGGTGCTAACAAACATCGTATTCAGCTACAAAAGTAATAATGTCCTTTTTCATGCCTATCCAAAAAAATGATCTTCGAGCACGAGCATACGTCTTCTGAAAACTTGAATGTCTTGTAGTGGGAGAGGAGTGGAACTCCGCCAAAATGTGGCTTTTGAGGGTGGATGTTGGTGATATTACGACTGTGTCCTTGTAGCAAAAAATCTCATCTTGCCATGAGTAGCCCACTATGGAATTTGGATCTGCCTGCAATTTCTTAATGAGTTGGGGGAGCTAGAGATGTGAAAACTATTCCTTGCCAGCCTATTTAATCCATTCCAGAATGGGAAGGGAAATTGCAAGTAGGGTACTTTCCTCAATTTGGTAGGATAACACATCTGCTACAATACTTTCATGCTCTTTCTTGTAAATTATCTCATAATCATATCCCAGCATTTTAACTAGCCATTTATTTTCTTATGGTGAGGATAGGCATTGCTCCAAAAAATATTTAGGGCTTTGATGCTTTGTGTAGATTTGGAAATGTTGCCCCAATAAGTATGGTTGCCAGGTATCTACTACATGTAAGATGACCATCATCTCCTTCTCATAGGTAGATTGTCCTAGATTCTTCCCACTTAGTTGTTGGCTCATGAAGGCCAAGGGTCAACCTTCCTACATTAAGAACACCCCAATACCCATACCAGAAGCATCACATTCAATCACAAAAGATTTGGTGAAGTCAAGTAGTGCTAAGACTAGAGTGGAAGACATGGCATGTTTGAGGAATGAATTTTTATTGAGGAATAAGTGAGGAGCCTAGCAATGTGACCATAATTGTGAAAAAAATTTCAATAGTAGCCTGTGAGACCCAAAAATCCTCTCAATTTCTTCAAGGTCTTTGGTTGAGGCTAATCCTGCATTTCCTGGATCTTTTTGGGGTCCACCCTGACACCTTAAAACCCCACAATGTGGCCCAAATACTCAACTTCTTCCACACCAAAAGAGCACTTGGACATCTTGACAAATAATTTGTGTTTGCAGAGCAGTTGCAAGAGCTGATCTACATGTTGAAGATGTTTGGCCCAGGTGCGACTGTAGATGAGGATGTCATCAAAGAAAACAAGGACAAATTTTCTGAGATATAGTTTGAGCAAGTGGTTCATAAGGCTCTGAAAAGTGGATGGGGCATTACAAATTCTAAATGGCATGACCAGGAACTCATAATGACCTTCCTATGTTTGGAAGGAAGTCTTTGGAATGTCGACTTCTTTCATGCGAATTTGGTGATAGCCCGAGCGAAGGTCAAGCTTAGTAAAGAATTGAGGCCTATTTATTTTATCCAGCAAATTATCAACAACCAGGATGAGAAATTTATCTTTGACTGTCAACTTATTGAGGGCCATGAAGTCTGGACTCATACACCATTCCCCATCTTTCTTGAGCACGATGACCACTGGTGATGAATAAGGACTAATGCAGGGATGAATGACGCCTACTTCCAAGAATTCCTTGATTATTTTTTCAATTTCATTCGTTTGGGCGAACGAATATCTATATGGGTGCATATTTGGTGGTTGGGCCCATGGGACCAAAGTAATGCTATGATCATGTTCCCCTCTCAAGGGTGGAAGCTCATGAGGCTTGTGAAAGACTGGCAGATGGTTGTTCAAGATTTGTTGCATCTTAGGATGAATATGAAGAGAATTGTGTTCGAAGGCCTGGATGGCATTAAATTGGGCTATAACTCCATGGTGGCCCTTTTTTAACAATTTTTCCATCCTATGTGAGCTAATGATAGAGGGAGCTCCCGCCGGTAGTCCACCGAGGGTATGTGTGTGGTTGTTTTACTTAAAGCTCATATATAACTCCCGGAAATCCATTGTGATTGGGGCAAGTGTGTGAAGCCATTCAGCACCTAGGACAATGTCGCACCCTCCCATGTGTATGGCAAACATGTGGGTATTTAACTGATAATCCCCCATTTGAAGTTTGACATTTACACAACAGCCTTCACATTTCATTGTCCCCCCATCAGCAATTTGGACCTGGAAGTTAGAAACTTATCATACAAAACAATGCAGTACTTTTGTGACTCTTTGATGGATAAAATTATGTGTATCACCACTATAAATCAAGACTACTACTGGGCGATGCTTAATAGAACGTCTAATTTTGAGATTTTGGGGAGAAGAAATCCTTGCGAAAGCATGTAGTGAGATAACTGGTTCTTCAGGTACATTGTCCTACTAGTTGTCCTCTTCTTCCTCCTCTGGTTCCTTAAGTGGTGGGGCTTCCTCCGATGAACTGTGATTAGTAGCATCAATTTGAAAGAATTTGGGCTCCTTGCATTTATGCCTGGGGGAGTATTTCTCATCACAATAGTAACACAATCGTTGATTTCTTCTTTCCACCATTTCTGCTGGTGACACCTTTTGAACCCCGAGTGTTTAGATAGTGCTTTGAGCTTGTATGGGGTGACCCTTGGCGATGAAATTTGGGCGATTGGACTGGGCTGCTAACGCACGTTCTACTTCATGATCTATCTTGCAAGCATGCGGCCATGAGCTAGGGTCATGAAGTTGGACGTGGGCTTGTATGACTTGTTTGAGAGCACTGACAAAACATTCCACATAGAACTCATCATGTAGACCTCTAGTGTGGAAAGATAAGGCTTCAAAGGCTGTAATATATTTGTTCGTTGTTCCTGTTTGTCGGAGCTTAGTGAGACAAAACAAAACATAAGAGTCGTGGTTAAAGCGATCCGTATGAGATTTTTTGAATGTCTGATAAGTCAAGGGCCTTCCATAGAAATGTTGATTCCATTGCCACCATTGCCATATTTCATTGTCCAAGTACATGATACCCACACTAAGCTGAGTCACATCATCCAAGATGTAATTCAGTGTGAAATATTGCTCCATTTGTCCTATCCATGCGTCCAGGTAAGAGCCATCAAATGTATACAGGTCCAGCTTGGGTGTTTGTGGATGGGATTGTTGGTGGGTGCCAAAGAGGTGAAGAGATTGGCTAGACTCACGCTTAATGTTTTCATTACCAATATATGCCTATGCACGTTCCTCCACCTTTCCCTTTGGGAGTGTTTCATTTAATTTCTTCAGCTGCAACATGACATATTTCAATTGTGATTCAAGGTTTTCAATCTTCTCTTTGGCCATAGCTTGAGCTCTAGTTTGTACCATGCACCGATCTGATGTACTTGAAATTTGGGACTGCCCAAAACTTTTGGCACTAAAAATTGAATGGTACCACCTTGCTCAGCTCGTCGAATTGATTCTTATGGGCTAAGTCTCAAAAAAGCGTTCCTGGGTGGTCTTAGACTTAGGAATACTGTAGTAGCTGAATCCCAGAAATGTCAATGTTGCCCCAAAGTCCTGCGAAAATCATGCCCAGGTATAGGAACCCACACAATTAATCATATTTGAATGGCAGATCTAATTGTTGCGATGGCTATAGAGCCCAAACTACTAGATCTAGATGGCGAATTTGATGGATTTGACAGAGAGAACTAATTGTTGCTACTGCAACAAAGCCCCACCTACAAGATCTGATCTGGAAAAGATTATGCATGATCTAGAGATAGAGAAGGGAAATATGGTCTTCCTTATTGTCAGGTGCTACATATTGCAATATACATAAGGGTCTAATAGTAGTACTCGACCCAATTTTTCAGGGCACTAACCGAGGAGGATCAACTGTACCATCAGCCATACAACCCGACTACCCTATTGTACGTGGGAGTAATCTCTCTGAGTGTTGTTCTCGGTGTACTGTAGTAGCAGGACGGCCGACGATTTATCGATGGTGAGGTTTCAAGGGAGCTAGGGGGCTTCCGATATACCGAGAGGGTACTTGGAGGACAGTGTGTGCATGGTTCTATCTAATGCGCTACTACTCAAAGGGGTACCCAAAGGGTTACAAGGGAGTCCAACAAGTGTGAACACATCCTGTATTTCCTGCGTGCATGCCTCCCAAAATCTGCAGGTTTATGCGCTCAATGATAGATCCCATGGTTTAAATATGCCGAAACACGTCTCTAGCGAAAAACATTTTGCTAAAAATTGGATATCCCACTGGCCATGGAAAGTGCTGTGGTACCACTTATTATAGCTCTAATCCCACTTGTTAGGCTCTTAACCTACAAGACGATACCAGAATACCAAATATGCAAAGAAATATACCCAAATCATACGAAAATGTGGAATAACAATAGGTATTTTATCATTCAGAAAGAAATGTTCACTTGCCTCTTCAAGGGGGAAACCTCCAATAGAGCTGAGCTCAATTACAAAATAAGACATGATGCTCCTCGAGGGGAGTCTCTATCCTTTATATAGGATTCATACATGCAGTAACATGGGGCAATACCATGGTTCTTATTAATACCATCTATCTAATACCATGGCCCATTTGCAACAAATTGTGGTCCCTTCATAAAATGCGGGTTAACCACTTACAATTATTAATATGGGCTTTATTGACTCTTTACTTAACTATAATTATGACTCGATCCTATTACATAAATAAGGTGGTTAAGGTTGGACCCTAACATCAGCAACACACAAGAGCAACAATATACATATATCTCAAATCAACAATAGTAAAGTATGTAACTTCTATGGTAGCATGGTAATAAGCAACAAAAACATTAAGTGAAACATATGCTCTCTCTCCTCAAATAGTAGCAGCATAATCCATGTAATAATAGTAGCAGTAGATCAAATCACTAACCTGTGGCATCATAAACATAATGTGACCAACTAGTAGTAGAAACTCTAATCAAATCTATACCAGCGACAACATATATTCAAGCAACTCTAAATCAACAACAACAAATACATTCTCTCCACAATGAACTATTCAACAAAAAAAACTCATAGATAAATAACAACAATGACTATCTGGAACCAACATCCCTCACTCCTATGAGCAACCATAACATCCTTTGAGGAATACATGGTGGTAGAAAATATATGATGATAGGGTCACATAGCATGACCAACCATACTCCATCGAATGGAAGCATATCCATGGCTAAATGTAAATTGACATATATCCCTATAAATTCTTCCTTGACATATGCTAGAGGCTACTCCACATGGAACGATGACTATGACCCAATGATATGAGATAGAGTACAAGGCCTCATGACCCTATCACATGGACTCTAAAATTATAATACATGATTGTATAATGACAACATAATCCCATATATATGGTTGAACCATGACTCACATGACTCTCTTTCAATGCATTAGTGACTCGAGATTGTCTCTCCATGATAAATATTAGATTATACATGAATAATACATTAAATACATGGCTGTACTAACACTACCAGCAATCGATACAAAGCAAGAGTAACTCTCATAACTAACTATACACATGTCGATCATGCCTCAAAACTCTATGCATGCCACATGAAAGGTGAGACTATGAGTGTCATAAAACCCTCCCATCAATGCAAGCACATAGATCATATGATCAACAAGATGTCCTCTTTATGACAACAATATAACATCAATATAAGTCACATAAGATACATGTATTAACCTCTCCAAATCAACAACCATGAAATCGAGATATCATCAACAATAACCACCAACACATAAAAATGTATAGTGGCTCAACAACAACATATATCATCAACATCATGAACCAACAACATATTGCAAAACCATGAGTCATAAATATAACAAAGCAATCAACCCAATATATCAGCTCTCTATGGGAAAAAATAGGAACAACAACAATCATCATATCTGGCATGAATTTTTACAATATAAACTGAAATGGAAACAACAACAAGCATATAATGATATAGTGATAACAACAATATCATATTAGCAAAACATCCTCACAAATATAAGCATCATGCACCATCATTGTACTAATCTCGATGATGTCAACACATGTATGATATCATCAAACCAAAATGCATGGTACAATCCAACCACATATGTTGCATATTATCCATGCACAACCAAAAATCAAGCTCATGCAATAAACTTATTCTAACTAAGCACATAACATGGAACATATAGTAAACTCCTCCAAGGAAACATGATGCCATAAATATCACTGAAATATTGGAAGCATATGAAATTCTCCCCATGAACATGTGCCGTGTCCACTCATCACAACATAAAATCTCGTGATCATAATAACGTTGGCAAAAAGAAGATCAGTAGTAAAAATGCATCATCAAGAAATCACCATCAAATATATAAACATCATTAACATCACATTGCAAGTGCATGCAAAACAAGGTGTGCCATGTACTCCCTCGTGGGCCAATGAAGGCCTCACGTTTATTTCTCAGCATAAAATATCTATCATGCAAGAGTAGACTGCAATATGTGTGCATCTCTTGTACTTTGATTCAAAATATGAAGAGTTCCTCTTTTATCTCCTTTATTTTCTTACTCTTCCCTTCAATATATAAACATTGTCACGTGTCTTAACCCTATTAACTATCACTCTCTTTGATCCTTCTTTCTAGATGAAAGGACCTTTGGAGTTGAATATCACTTCCTTACCTCCATCCACCATTTGGATATCACTTAGAATATTGTGCTTAAGACCATCAATGATCCATATATCTTCTACATTGGTCCTCTTTTAACCAGGGTTGGCCTTGCCACTTGCCAATACTCTCGCTGGTTCACACCCTTTGAAAAATAACATGACCACTTCTAATTATAATCAAAAAGTGAAATTTTTTCCTATCTCCTGACATATGATGTAAACATCCATGATCAATATACCATTTGACCCACATGGGAATTGTGGGCAAGAAAACCCAAGTTGTGGGTGTGCACCCATATGGCATTTTGGATGCTTGACACATGGAGATGGAAGAGAACCCTTAGAGGAAAAGGGTGTTGCTTCAAGCACCAAGAGAAGAGTTATAGAATTTGAGATATTAACAATTTATATGTTTAAGTGGGCTAATTTTCCTAATATTCAATTCATCGCCATTTAAGGATTCCCTTTGAAGGATTGAACTTTGGATCCAAAAGGCATATAAATAGAAAATTATTGGAAGATCAATTCACCATCCAATGAGAAAGATTTAAAGGTAGATATACCATTAAGGTAGTTGAGACCTAAGGAGACTTGCAAAGGTAAGAGAAGGAGTATGTTTTGGCTAAAATCTCTTGTGGTTGCAGGTCAAATATGGGAGTAGAAACCATCGAGGAAGAAAGCCATGGTATAGAAACTATGTGCCTAGTTTGAGGGTGATTATTACCAAGGAAGATGTTTGAAGCACTAGGTGATTCCCTAGTTACATATTCTAGTCTTGTAGGTGACTTTTGGAGGGGGTGATAGGCTAAACAAGAGGGCTAGAAGTGACACAAGAGACAACAAGAAAGTGAGGTCTGTTTGGGAAGACAGCTCATAGGATTGGAAATCATACAAGACCAAGTTTAAGGGGATATGGCTGTAATTACATTCATCCCTAATCAGAGGATAAAAGTTTCAAAATAGGGAATAAAGAATGAGGACAAGAGCAGAAACACAAGTTGCAGAAAAGGTGTGGTTATTCTCTTGTATTGGTTCATTTGCTAATGGATGAGTTCTTTAGATTTAAGACAACTTTGGCAAGAATATTGTGGCTTTTAGGAGGGCAGTAAGTAGGTGTTTAGAAGTTCCCTAAGTGTATACCATGAAGGAATACATGACTCATAAGAAATATCGTTGTAAATTTCAATTATTGTGGTTACTATGTATGGTAGAGGATTTCAATTATTCCTTCCAAAACCTTGTTATAAACCTAATGCAAAATTAACCAATGAAAACCTTTTTAAGTTTGTTTTTTAAATATATAAAATCATTTAAATAAAAATTGAATAATATTTATAAATACTATTTAGTTTCAAGATATATATTTATGTTTACGTGAAAATTAAATATAAAAATTTATAAATTAATTTGAAAATCTGATAAATTAACTTATTATAGAATATACTTGATTTATTATATTTTATATTATATTTAAATACTATTATTTATTTTGTTTTCTAATTAAATCTCAACAACAATTTAAACTTATTTTTTTATAATAATTTACTATTAAAAAAATTAATATACATAATATGAATATAGTAATAAAATAAATATAATAATATATATTTTATTGTAACTTAGCATTTTAAACTTATAAATAATTATATCTATTTGTCTAATATCATCTTACTTTAAAAATATATATAACATTAAATTTAAAATCTAATAAATTTATTAACGATACGATTAAACATATTATATATAATCACATTAATTCTAGTGAAAATGAATTATTATTATCGTCATATTAATTTTTATTTTAAATTATTAATATTACTCGCGTAATGTTACCAACTCTCCTACCATGCCAAGATTCCGCTAAAGACCACTACAATGATTGCATGACTATTCGTAGAATTATTGCATGACTATTAGTAGAATTATTGCATGACTATTAGTAGAAATTGTTCAAATCATGTCACTACAATGATTGCATGACTATTAGTAGAATTATTGCTTGAGTCATACGACTAATAAAACAAACTTTGAGAGGACCCTTTGATAGTTCTTGAGGTTTTACTTAGATTTGTGGTGTGAAATTGACCTAAATTACATATGTTTACATATATATTAAGTGTATTTAATGACGATATGAACTATGTTAGGATATTTCAACTTATGTCTCATAGATATATGAAATTGATATGATAACATATGCCCTATATTCTGTGATGTTAGGGGAACATTATATAAAGGAAATGTAGCATGTATTTCTTTCCCAACCTTGTGAAAGGACAATGGGCCTATATTGCATGAAAATCATAACAAAGAAGAAAAGGGATAACATTTACAAATGCACTGATAAGGTACATTAGTTACACTAGGGGATCTATAAATTTAGATTGTCCATATTATATGTAAAATGAATGTCATCTCTATTTGAAATTGTGACGGAGCCATGTCACCGTAGGGAGCATACACCTACAACAAAGGAGTAACATTGAAATGGGGTCTAGAACATGTAAAGTGTTCATTGAGATAAGACAAACTAGAGGATTAAAATAATGTTAAATAAGAGCAATAATTGTATTTAGTTTTCAAATATATCTAAACATTTATATCTTCGAGTACAAATCTTCATAATGTGATTAGGGAGTTTTAGTTGGTCATGCAGGACTTCATTTGTTTAGTGATAAATGATCTAATTTGTTTGTATATGCAAGGTGGCTCACTAGTAATGATAACATATACCTAGATTCTAGTACAAAATGACGCAATGTATGTGTTGAAGTTGAACACTAATAGGAGTCTCTATGTCATTATGGATCAATACTAGAAATCCAATGGTAAATGTAAGGTAAATCACCAATAACAGAAACAAAAATCAAGGTAGTGGACCTATAAATAAAAGCTCAATTTTTAATGAGTTGGTGTAGGTAAGGATAGATAAATGAGAGAAAGAATAGTGATGTGTCCCTTAAACCATCAAATGGAATAAAAGATATTGGTAATTTTAATGGAATTCAGCTTGACAAAATGGAATGAAGTAAAATAATGACTAGGAGTCTTATGACTTCCCTCCAATGGATTGCAAACAAACATTGGTTTAGGAAATGACAATACAACTAGGTAGAAGTATCAACCAATGAAAATATGCCATAGGGGAAGAAAGTAATTATAACTATGATTAGGGACCTTTTAACAAAATTAATTTTAATGATAGGAAAGACACTAGGGTGTCAAGTTGACAAGATCAAAAACAATTCAAATGCAGATCTAAGGAATTGGATTATATATGTGGGTTATATATGATTAATAAATTAAATATAAATTGATAACCATGGGTGAATCATTAAAATTCTCAACTAGATATATTCATAGTCACATTCATGTTTAATTGAACACAATTTGTTAAAGATGTGAATATTTTCAATATGCATGATCATCTATTTCAGGTTCTCAAGCATAGTTGTGTTTATATGTTTATTTAAAATTGAAAACAATAAGAACTCGGTAGTACATAATTAAATGATATTATATGTTTATATATGCATTGTTAAATATCTATATCTGTAGATATATTTCCATTAATTCTTTGTGGTTTCATGCTTATAGAGAAAGAAATAGTCTAATATATATTTTCCACCAAAGTTGTCTAATCATGTAACAATATTTCTTTTTTGGTCAAAATTTCATGACATAAGAAGTCAAATATCCCTTAACTCTCAAACTCTAATATATTTTTCAAGGCTTTGGGTGAATAAATTGGACAAAACTCTTAAGAAAATATTTCCATCATGAACTAATCTTGGATCATGCCTAAATGTCTTTCTAGATTAATATTAAATTTGTCACCTAAAATATATTTTATTCTTCCATGTATTTATGTTAATAATATATTCATTATTAACTATGACATATAGATATTTCCTTAACTAAAATGAGGACACACTTTTATGAAATACCATCATTGATCTACCATTATGATTCAAGCAATAACATTAGCTAGGCTAAAACTTTCTCTTGTGAGAAGTATATTCATGACCACTACTATTCAAAATATACTTAGCCTCAAGTTGTCCTCTAATTTGAGTAGTGCTATTGTTAAAATTATGTTTTGTATATTTAATATTAACTAGCATGGGAAATGACAATCACTGTCACCTAAACAAATCATTTCCTAATAAATTATATCTGATGAGGTGATTGGGTCAACAATACTTATCACACTACATATATCCAAAACAAAGTTTCTTTCATTTAACCATCTTGCTAAAAAAATTCGTCTAAGAATTTTGTTAAGGTCCTGCATCTCTTGTTAGTAAAGTTATTAATTCCAGTTTAACATATTTTAATTAAGTGTGATTCTAATCTATACAATAAATATCCTCATTAGGAATAGTGGGTTTAGGAGTTAAAAACTATTTCATCCAAATTACACTTATGATTATTAAGGGAGGCCAACCTAAGAATTGGCTATGTGCATCCTCATACAAAGATAATTGATAATGATATTTCTCCTCATTAATAACGATTATCCTATTCATTGAATATAATCCTCATTTAAATGAGAGACACCCTCATTAAGGGTAGATAACCTCATCCAATACTAGAGGATTTCATTGGTGATAACTAGCATAGAGATTAACTACCACTCTATCAAAGCATGACCACCCTCCTTAATAATAGGTATCATATATATTCATACCACCTTCATCCAAACTATAATTTTCCTTATTAGTTGTAGTTGGCACATGGATTAACTACCACTCTCATCCAATAGTAATTTTTCTAATTAACGAAGGCTACAATAACTGTGGTTCTCATTAAAAGTTCATAGCATAGATATTCAATGTCATTCCTATTCAATAATAATAACCCTCAGTAATAGTACTCAACAAAGGAGTTGAATATCACCATCATCAAAATGGTGACATGACCCTAGTTATACATACCCATTTACTGGTTAATAAAATAATTTTTGCATCCAAATGGTATTTCCATTGTCAATATTTTTACAAACTAACCCAAACGATAATTTTCATGAACATGTGTACCTAGCATGGTAATAATTTTTTACTTTTAGGTTGGGAATAAAATATAACCCCTATGTGTTGGATGGCCTCTATGAATCAATATAACTAGCCTTGAACTTTATTGTCACCTTCATCCATTAGATGGTCTCCCTTATTAAGTTTGGTATTGATAAGCTCTTAAGTAACCAAATTTATAATGGATAGTCACCCTTGTAATGCATAACTATCTTGGAAATTGATTATTAAGTAGTTTTCAACCAAAATTAAGTGTAGGTAGCCTAAGAAGTGACTACTATCATGTAAAGATGATTAGACATTTTTATCTTGGGAAATGATTTCTAGAGTCATCTAAGAACATAATTAAATTGACCTCCTTTATTCAATATAACTATAATTATTCCCATCATTAAAGAGTGCTACATGTCCACTTCATCGTGACATGCAACTATAGAAAAAATAACAATAAAATTAATTATTTGTAAATATTTAAAACTGAATATTTTCATCGATGAACTTGAACGCATAAAAAGTAAAATGTGAATGCAAATTCTAGAATTTTGGCATAGAAAGATAGTATAGGAAAAAATAATTATGAATGCAGACAAATTATTATAATTCACATAGCTAAACTTGAAATAAAACTACAAGGAAAAAACCAATGAAAGAAATTAAATAAATGGTGGTTATCCCACTTCTTATATATATGAAATAAATCAATAGAGTATATTAGCTGAATAGATAAATAATACTTATGATTACAAGTATAATGAAGGTGGCCTATGGATATTGAAAACACAAGAGTACTTACACCTAGAATAGATGTAGATTGTACACGAATAAAAAATAGAGCTAAGTTGTTTTCTTTGTGAATATTATTGCTTGAACTATTTAAACTATTTATTGATCAGGATTCACCTAATTATAAAAAAAGATGAAATGTAACAATAGTTGTATAATAGAAAATAATAAGGACAAGTTTCATTAGTAACAAGAAAAATGGTACTCAGTGCCTAACAAAACTCCCTAGATATGAAGAGAAAGATGCAGATAAATCAACTTCATGGCACAAATATTGAAATGGCCAACACTACCACCTTTGGTTGTGTTGGTGAATAGTGCCCACATAGACCTTTATATAAATGTAGATATGGTGTTATGGAAAGGTTGCAATAAGACATTGAATTTATTGTTTGATCAAATATTAAAAAATATATTATTTATTTCTAAGTTTAACATTACATTTTGTATATTTAAAAGAGAAATTAATAACAATGAAAGGGCAAATAGATTGCTATAATCCTCCTTTTTCATGGACTAATAACTACCTTTGAAAATGACTACTATAATTATTCATCAATAGTAACTAATTTAAAAATAAAGAAACATTATTCTCATCCTTTTAATAGTAAATATGTCTATGAGCATCCTCGTAGTTTGAGTTGATAAAGATGAGCCTATAAAAAATAAAAAATTCCATCGCGTTCATGTTTATGAAAAGAGTGTGAATGATATTTATTTTTATTTGTTTAGGAATACACTTTCTTTTTAAGCTAAGAAAATAGGTTAGTAGCTCAATACTCAAAAGTATTTAGGTTAGTAGCTCTAGATTCATAAGTATTTAATGGAAGTGAAAGTTTAAAGTTTTTATAAGATATTATTTTCGTTGAGTAGTGGTAATGAGTCTGTGTACATTCATTAATAATAATTAATGTTAATGAGTTAATACATATTCACAAATAATAGTTAGTGATAATGACCAATTTTTATTTACAAATAATAATTAGTGATGGTTGTTTTTACTATCAATCGTTAGTTGAGTTAATATAGGTTTTCTCACTAGATCAAAAGAAAAACTTAATGGTAATGAGTTAGTCCATATTCACAAATAATAGCTAATAATGATCGTCCTCACTACAAATTGACAAGTGAGTAAAGATAGGTTTTCCCACTAACTAAAAGGAAGTCAATAAATTACCCTCATCTTATTAAATTATTTCAAATAAGGATAAAATGAAGAATTGTACTTTTAAATATTCTAAGAAAAAGAAAAGGAAAGTTGTAATTTTATCATAGATATGTTAATGAGAAGTATTTTAATATGAACATTCTTCTTAGCATAGGCTTTATACTATGTGATGATTTTTAATCTATTGCAAATAAAATTTTAAGATTAATGTAGGATTAAGTGTATGAAAATCGTTTTTATAAACCACATATTGATTTGGTTGACTTTATTGCTACTCGAAAACACATCCATGAAGTTGGACACATAAAGGATAAACATTCAAGAGACCTAAGTAAATATAGTATTCGTCCCACAATGAATCTATTGATATCATTATAGGATACACCACTATGATGCGGACCCAATTGTTGACAATGTTTCATGTTTTGTAATTAGGAGAATTAAACAACCATGGACTAAACCCTTGAACCAATGTGGGATCGAGTATCGTAAGAGGGAAGAGGAAGTTTCATAATCATTTACTTGATTCCATGGGCTATAATGTTAATAATACATGTGGCCTTAATTCTAGATTAAAACATGTGAACTCATGAATATTTCCATATAAAGGATGAATAAAAGGATACCATGTGGATAACCACATATCATTTTGTATCCCCGATCAATAAAATCATAGTTAAATGTAAAAATAAATGGATTTCTAAATGTATCTAGTTCATGTTATAAGTTAAAATGAATGTTACAATCATTTTTCCTTATCATGAAACAATATCACCTTAGGGGACATGGACCTGCAACAAAGAAGGCCCATTCAAATAAGATATTGAACATCTAGAGAGGTCATTGAGATAACCTCAAACTAGATACTTTGAACAAATTTTGAATAAGAGGAATAGGTATATTTGGTTTTTAATTTTTTTTATAACATTGATTTCATCTAGTACAAATCTCCATCGTGTGATTGAAGGAGTTTTTGTTTGGTCATGGAGAACACCATCTGGTTTGTGGCCAATTATGTAAATCTGTTTTAGATGCATGAGGGCTTCACTGGGGTAGTAACACCATACCATTTGTGTTCATATTAGGGGATAAATATAATGACATAATAGATTGAGCATAAAATAGGGGATATAAGGTTTTTGTATTCATGGGTATAAAAACATGGCATTCACAGTTAATGGAAAAATATAAAGGGGTAGTAAAAATGTTAATGAAAAAATGGATACTACAATATTTAGTGAAACTACGGGTTTTTCAAATTGGGAAGGTGTATTGGGTTTGTATTGGTAGGGGGTTAAATAATGTGAATTTTAGAGGTATTTTCCAATATGTAGTCAAATTAGGGGTATTGTTTAGTATTCCATGAACACATGTGATATTTCAGAGGGTCATTGAATGAAGCCCCCATGGTTAGATGTGAGTAAGCTCACCAATAATAATAGCATATATCAAAGTGCTAGTATAAACCACTATAATGTGAATATATGTCTTGAATTTGGACACTTAGAGGAGTGATCATGCCATTAGGGACCAATATTTAAAATACAATGTGACATGCATGGTATAACAACAATCATGAAAAAAACAAACAAGGTATTTGGCCTCGAAATCAAATTCATAGAGTTGATGAGTTAGTGCTGGTAGTTGTAGATTTGTTCAAGAAACTTAAATGATAAGTCTCTTAAACCAATATAGGCATCAAAGATATTGATATATGTAATGGAATTCAAATCAACACATTGCGGTGAACCAACAAAATGAGTGGGGGGTTTAGGAAATACCTTAAATGGAATTTAAATAAACATTGAATTACATAATGGATATATGACTTACCAAGACATCTCAACAATTATAACATGTAGGCCATGAACAAACCTCATTCTAATGACAAGATGTATATTAAGGTGTGTGGCTGACAAGGTTAAAAACATTGTATGTGTAAACATTAGGAATAGGAGAATATTATGGAGAAAAATGTTGTCGTTGATGTCAAGTATACTCATTAATGTCAAGTGAACAAATGAGTACAAGTTCATGGGGAGATTTTTTATGATGATATGTAGCCTATATTTGAAGGCATTTTATGTATAGGTAATTTTTCTAAATTTTGTTGCAATGTTTGTAGCTGGATAGTCCTCTTCAAGATGTTTCCAACAATATATGAAACTCGGTCAAAATCCCAATGATCGAGCAGAAAAAATCATTTTAAGTGAAGGAATATTGGACAGTAAGAGAAGGACTAAAAGAATTTGGGGAATCCAAGAAATCTAAGGTGAAAACAGGTTAGCGCATAACAAAAGGCATCATATGTCGAATCCATATGGATTTATCCTAGAATTTAAAAGTATTTGGATGTTTTTGTGTCCTAATAACATGGGGGTTTCTTTATTATTTTGTATCCAAATTCAATTTAGAGAGAGTGAGTTGTGTCAAGGTTCCATAAGAGTGAAGTTCCATATGAAGGTAGAGATCCATATTTCCATTGATCTTATTTTGGCTCACAATTTTGAGTGTTTGTGATTTGATAGAGAAACGTGTATCCAAGCATCTGGGCCTATTGAAGGCATGCCAAAGAGTTATAAAGGAAATCTATTAGAGACCAAATTTTTTATCCAACCATCTCACAAAAAGATATATCAACAACTTAAAAAAGATCCACTACGAGGGGGAAACCTCCTTTACATTACATGAATGAAAAATTCTTGGATGATACAAATGAAAATACCTCATTTGTATATATCGGAGTCTAAGGGGTCATAATATAATCAGAGCCTTACATAACAATTATTAATGTAAAGGAACAAAAATAACAAAATATGCGATTCTTAGGGGAAAAAAATAATAATATGGCAGCCTACATGGGAACAACAATAATAATAAGGGAGGACATTCATATTATAGGGAGCTGACATGCCCCTCTCCTTCGAAAAAGCATTGTCCTCAACACTTGAGTAGTTTTGGATGCTTCTGTACAAAAGTTTAATCCTCCCATGTGGAATATTCATCGGGTAAGTTCTTCCACTTAATGAGATACTCTGAAATTGATTGATTTCGTAGTTGTGAAGTTCTTATTTCTATGACTCATTCAGGCTCAGATATGATTTTCCTTTGTTCATTAAGTTCTGAAAACACTGTTTGAGCTGGAATATTCTCATCGATAACAATTCTTAGGCATTAAACATCGAAAATTATGTGCACTTAGGAAGATGCAGACAAATCAAATTTGTGTCCCATAGCACCAATATTTTGCAACACCTTGTAAGGATCGTAGTACTTGGGTGATAATTTATTATCATTAATAGCTTGCTTGAGAGACATTTGTTTGTATGGTTGTAGCCATAAAAAAACTAAGTCACCTACATCAAAACTACTTTCATTTTGATTTTGATCTTCCTATTGTTTGATTTGATTATGTGCTAGAGTGAGGTTATCCTTTAAGAGTTGGAGAAATTATTGTTGATTCTCGATGTGATCTTCAATTCATTGAACCTTATAATTTTCTCTTAAACATGATGTCATGGATGGTGGAGGATACCCATAAAGTACCATAAACGAGGTCATTTTTTCTATAGTATGGAAGGAAGTGTTATACCACCATTTAATTAGAGGTAACCACTTGACCCATTATGTTTGTTTATCAGATACAAAATAACAGAGATATGCTTCTAAAAAGAAAGTCACTATCTTAGTTTTCCCATCCAATTGAGGATGCTAGGTTGATCTATGAGCTAATTGAGTACCAAGACAAGAAAGTAATTATGTCCCAAAATTTCCAATGAAGATGGGATTTCTGTGAGTTACTATAATCTTTGGATTTCCATGAGGCTTTTTAATTGTTTCCATAAATGTAGTAGCAACTGTACTGGATTTAAAACGATGAGATAATGCAAAAAATTGTATATTCTTGATAAGTCTATCAAATACCACTATCACGACACTCTTTTGTTCAGACTTGGGTAAACCTGTGATAAAATCCATTGAGACCTTCTCTCAACACTAACTTTCAATGGCTAAAGGGTGTAACAGACATGGGGCCCTAATTGTATCAACTTTCTTTTGTTGGAAAAAAAAAGAAGAATATCCACAAACTTCTTAATATCAAATTTAAGGCCATCCCAAAAAAACCCTTTTTGACCCTATGGTAAGTTTTTAAAAATCATTTGTGCCCTCCTATGGGATAGGTGTGAAATTCCAAAAGGATATTTTGTTTGAGTTGCAAATTCTTACAAAGATATAACCAATCTTTGTACCATAATGAATCATTTTTCCATCTAAATGTATCAATTGTACAGGGATATTACTGCATATTTTGAATGACTGACCACACCTCTTCATCATTTTTTCATTCATCACTTACTTCGTTTATCCACTTGGGTTGGATATTAGAAATGGCACAAAGTGATACTTCCACATCCTCATCCTTTATTGAGAGTTCATATGCAACAAAATTTTTCTTCCCTTTTTTGTAGATGATTTCAAAGTCATAACCCAACATCTTTGTCACCCATTTTTGTTTCTGTTCTTAAGATAATATTTGTTCCAAAAATTATTTAAGACTATCATGATTTATTTTTACCTTGAAGTGTCTTCCCATTAGGTAAGGTCGTAATTGCTTTAGTGCATGTAGTGTTGCCAACATTTCCTTCTCATAAATAGGTTTGTGTGTATGCTTCCTTTGATTGGATGACTTTCAAAAGCATTGGGTCTTCCTTCGTAAAAATTGACTAGGTGACAAATGGTTTACGAGAACAAATTCATCTATACCATACAAACCAATACCAAATGTTATCCAACCAACCCACAAAAAGATAGATCAACAACTTAAAAAGTATCCACTTTGAGGGGGAACCTCCTTTACATTACATGAATGAACAATTATTGGATGATAGAAATGACAAGACCTCCTTTGTATATATAGGAGTCGAAGGGGTTACAATATAATGAAAGCCTACATGAAAATACTAATGTAAGTGTATAACAATAACAATAGTGGGATTCTCCTCTAATCGATGATGATGTTGTACTCCAACATACGTGTTGATCTATTCAATGATGCAGCAGGATGGGCGACATGTATTTTAGACATTAGTAGACACATTGCAAACCACAACAAATGACACATGGTAGGCTAAATTGGTATTTTTTCTTGGCAAAGTGGGCTAATTTAGGGTAACAAATGGAATCATATAGAGGACACCTTGTGGGACGATGATGTTATCATGACATCAATATAAATGTTTTTCTGAGACAATTAATAACAAGGTATTCTGATGTGGTCTTATGGGTGTGTTATGAAACATATTTTTTATACTTAACCCTAAGGTTCGAGCGTTGTGGTCATATGTGAAAAGGAGTAGTATATGCTAAGAATGAATTTTGTCATTTTGGCACCAAATTTAGAAAAAGAAAAAATGCATTCTACACACCTGATTTGGACAAATATGTTGAAGAAGTGTCAGTTTTCCTTTTAATGGGGAATGTTAAATGTGTTATTCACATGCAGGTAGAGAAAAAAAACTACTGAAGTATGAGTTAACTAATTGAACAATTAAAGAAGTCAAAGATGAGAGTAGCTGAAGGAATAGTGAGGACAATAACTAATCTAAAATATATCTGAAGCCTAACTGCAATATAACATTTAAAATAGAAAATGAAATAAGAATAGAATATGTTCTAAAGCCTTATAGGAAATGACAACATTGAAGATAAAAAATAAATTAATAGAGATAGAGAGGTATGTGTTGGGATGAAGAGTATATTTTACAAGGAGAAATTGATGAGGCAATATTTTAGGAAAAGGAGGCCTCAAGTATGAGTTTGAAAATTTATGAAAGAATGATCTGAAAGGTTGTTCAAGTAGGTATTTTCACAAAAGTGATTTGGTGCTTCCTTTAAGTTGGTTATTATAAAAATTCACAAGCTAATGATTGTAAAAGAAAAAGTGGATTGGAACCTTCTGTAGGTTATAGCCTACACAAATTGACGTAATTTGAAGTTGGAGGTTTATTTTGCATCATAATAAAAAATGAATTATGATGCTCCCAATTTGGGTTTCGATGTTAATATCTTGCATCCAGACTTTATGAGGTTTATGTGCTTGTATTTATTACTTTGTATATGAGTATTTTTACTTTTAGCAAGTAATTCTTAGAATTGTTAAAATACAGATTCAACCATCGTCTCAGTATTTTTGTGGTTTCTAACAATTGGTATTATAGCCAAGTTCCTTCAAGGTATATTTGAGATAATTTCTAACCATAATGGAAGTAACACCATTAAGGTTCATATCTTTACTGAAATAAACTATGCATTTTGGGAGGAAAAAATGAGCACGCACTTATAGTTTCTTAGTGTAGATGTCTAGGACATTATACATAGTTACTACAAAAATCTATCTATCATGATTAAGAAATATGATAAGATTTAATTCACTTATAATTCTGAAGTAAATAACGCACTCCTTACTAGACTATGTGAATATGATCTGATCAAAGTTATGCAATGCACCATTACCATGAAAATATGCTACAAGATGAGTAGTTCTTATGAAGGAGATAGTAAAGTAAAGAATGATAAAATTCAAGGCTATAGAATGCGATTTAAATGCTTTAAGATGCATAAGGATGATGAAATAGAAAAATTCTTCCTTTGAGTCGATGAAATAGTCAATACAATAAAAGGACTTGACAAAACAACGAGTGATTTGTTTGTAGCCCAAAAATTGTTGAGCAAATGAGAGAGCTCAACACACTAGTATTGAAATAATTTCTTGGAATATTGACTCGCTATGAAATTAGGACTACATAAATCAAAACTACATCAAATGGGATAACTTTGAAAGCTAAAAAAAGTCAAAATAAGATCAAGATTAATCAATTTCTAGAACTCATGAAGAGGAGATATTTTTTGTCAAAAAATTAAGAGAGGATTTGGAAAATACAAAGGTAAGTTGGCTTTAAAATGCTTTAGTTGTTATAAAGTAGATCATTATGCATCTAAATTTCCATAAATAAAAATAATAGTCAACATGAACATAAGGATGCATATACAAAAGTATAAAAGGATGATAATATAGAAAATAAAAGTTTCTATATTCAAGATGATTGTACCTCATGAGAAGATAAAGATGAAAAATCCTCTGATGAGGACAAATCTAAATGAAGTACAAAAGAGTCTACGATCATGGATTTAGACACACTAGAAAAAAGAACATGTAAAGTCTGATGAACAAGTGGTTGAAGTATATTTTCATGTTGAACTGATAAATGATTTAGAATAATTTAAAAGGCTAAGTAAAAGGAATAAGATGTAGAAAGAGATGTTTGGAAAATTTGAAACATAAAAGGGTATCTCTAAAAATTTGGCACTTCCTCTTCTAAAATTCATGGAAGAAAATAAGATTAAATATACTTAGCTAAAAAATATGAAAGAAAAAGGAAAGTAATGTGAATGGATCGAGGAAGAGGGAGTCTCACATAGAAAAGAGTAAGACACAAATTAGCCCAAATTATAAATTTATCAAAGGATATAGTAAGTTGAATATGATTCTAAGTTTCGAAAGATCCTCTCATATCAAGAATGGTTTCGGATGTGATGAAGAGAAAAGCTCAAAAGTACTTGAATATAAGGAACCAATCAAATTTCTTATTGTAGTCAAGGGGCTAGATATAGTTCAAACTAAAGAAAATTAGCGAAAACAATAGGAGTAGAAAATAAAAAATAATAGCAACAAGATAAAAGTGGGTGCAAATAAAAATCAGCAGCAATAATTGAATGTAACTTACATCTATTAAAAAAAATACAATGTTCAAGAAAGAAATCATCATACATCTTTTATTCATCAAATAAGAAGCAGAAAAAAATACATTATTGGGATGAGTTTTGGAAAGAATATAGTTGAAGAAATGTTTAATATTTTGTAGAAATTATGGTGTATATTTGCAACTAATCATCAAGTTTTAATAAAAATCATAAGACACAAACCTACTCTATTGTTGTGCCAAATTCATTCAAGAATATAGCACAAAGAGTTAAAACATGCAATAAGAAATGACACACATGCACAAAGTATTTTTTTTAGGGATATAGATGTATTACAATTTCTTTTCTTAGCTGAGCACAACCTGAAAGTGAGTAACGTATCTCTCTTCAATCAGAAGCTTTGACCCAGACTTAGTCAATTTAAGCCTTAGCTTGAGCCCCTATTTTGTTGCACAATTACTTGAGAAATTAGGTCCCTATTACTTAGGAATTTCTCCAAAATGGATTGTGCAATTCGCAAGGGTGATCATCAAACTTTATGCAACATATATACACTCAGGGCTAGTCTACAACTAAGGTTACATTACCTTGGAATATCCACCACAATTAGGGAACTTGAATTCTCTAGATGCACTAGTTTTTTTGTGTTGATTGATCATTTAACTAGATGATCATTGAATTAGACTGAAGTCACATTGAACAACTGACCTTGCACTAGTTACTCCAATAATTGGAACTAGTTTAACTAAAAACAACTTGAGATAAATAACTTTGATTTCTACAAATTAGAAACCACAAATGCTTAATTGAACTCTAACTCCTCCAAATTGAATTTACTAAGAAAACTAGGTGACACAAGCCATGTCACACAAGATAATTGCATACAAGTTTTATGTTGTTGTGTAAATTTGAATTTTCTCAATTTAATCAAGGGAAAATAAATTTGAGAATTTCTACTACATTTATCAACAATTTTTAGAGTTTTAGGAATTCCACATAGAAAGGTTGAGCAAAAACAACATATAGAAATAACACACAATTTTTTCATATAACCAAGTGTGTGCAAAAATAGTGTATAAAGTAGAACCATAGGGAAAGGAGTAACACTTGATGTGAATGGGTGAAAATTGTTAAGTTTGACTACATATTCTTACAAATTTTGTTTTGTTCAAGATTATTGAGTGTAATGTGTTTACGCATGGTAGTGCCCAAGGTAATTGTTTTCCCTAGTACTACCCATGGTATCAAAGTTTATGTAACAATGTATAAATAGGTAGATACTAAAGGGATTCAGACTGGTTCTTTGGGTTTTGATTAATTACTTATTAGTTTCATTTTTTTGATGTAATATTATGAGATTTATGCTTGTGAGCTAAGGTCAAATATTATTGTAATGTTATAAGTGTTTCACCAAGAACCCCTTTGTATTGTCAATTAAATATGGTTCAAGCTCAACTTGTTCTTATTTCCTATTTTCTGGGAGATATTCACATCACACAAGAATTATGTTTCTGTTGGAAATCAAATCTCCACTAAGAGGGGGGTGAATTTGTAGTGATGACCTTTATATCAATTTTAAATCTTATTGCTAGATTATCAATTTACAACAGACATCCACAATATTAATTTACGAAACATGTAAGAAACAATAGAATAAAAGAATAATAAATATGAGAAATATCAACACAAGCATGCACACATAACAACATAAGGATTTTTAGTGGACACCCTTTCACGAGAAAACCACCTTGCTCTTATTGCACTGGGCAATTCTTCTATTAATCTATTGAACAAATTTACATGGATTAGCTTACAACCATAATATGGAAGGCTCAAATTGCTTAACAGTATGTCAGAACCTATCAGACAGGAAATATGTTTCTCTCATGGATCTATGAAAATGTATTCGCTAGAAACACCAACGACCAATGATCCTCACCCAACCTCCATTAGACTATCCAACACGAATTGGATGGAGAAATTTGTCTCTTCTTCTGAATATATTAAATCATTTTCTACTCTAAAGCATCCATGCATTCACTTCTTACATGCTAATCAATTTTCATATATTTTGAAATGGGGTTCTTAATTTTCTCACCATGAGCAACCCAACAACTCCATCATTTTGCTCATCAAATATGAATTAAAAAAATTTCCCTGCAGAGGGTTATTTATTATCTTCTACTCAGAACAATCTTTACTCTCTAACACACCACATGCTTCCAATTTATTACCACAATCAACATATAAAATATGAATCTTCTTCTCTACTCTATCTATGTTTTATGCACACAATACAATGATAAAATATTGTAAAATAATGTGAGCATATGGTGCAATATATACTCACTCAAAAGGCCCTAACAATGGCATGATCTCATACTCTCAAGAAAATGGACAAAATAGACTCAAATCCTTCCTCTATGTATCATTTCTCTGTGATGATTAACTCAGTAAATTCTACATATTATGGAGCACTCAACAATTCTTTTCACACACTTTAGATTTGGTTGAGATAGTCTCCTTGAAAATATCAACCACTGACTCCACTACCCCTTTGATATCTTTGACCTTGATCAGGTTCTAGAGACCCCATGAATTTATTCAACCCTTTCTTGGAACATTTTGAGTATACATATTTCCATAATAACGAAATTAGCTAAGTTGTGTGAGAAATGTAGAGAAATTCTCAAGAAAAACCTTGGTTGTATCCAAAACACATGATAGATTTGATTGGAGCTCCTCAGTCACTCCCACAATCCTGTCTGCCAGAGATTTTCAGTCACTCCTATGACCTGTCATCTATGTGATTGGGATGGAGGATGGTCATAACTTTGTTAAATTAGCTCAGATCCTCCTCAACCTTCTTCCAAAGCTTGAAAATCCTTTGTAGGACCTCTAGAAGTCACTGAAACCTTTGTAACACTTCACCAATTCACTTCCATATCTCCAACAACATTACAAGTCAAACTAGGTTTTCTAGGATGATAACCAACAACCATATTAAACATCTCGGCCAACTGGCCCATCAAACCTCTTCACAACACCCTTGCTATCAATATGTAGCTCCAATACTTGTGCTACATCCTCCAACACCCATAGATCCATCTCAAGTCCTCTCAAAGACCTATATATCATAACATCAACATGTGGACCTGATCCATGACATGGACACCTAATCAACAAGGCTTCTTGACTTTAAACACTATAGCTACCACCAACATTTGTATGCAGCAACATGATCAAGATGATCATTGCGTATCTAAGCTAGTCCAAGCTAGTTGACATTCCATGAAGAATCTACATAGCATCCAAACATGAGCCACCTGTAGCCACACATACACATGCATAACCAAGTCACCTACAACCCAAGCACCTAGGTTGACATCAGTGCTAACCAAAAACACATTTGCAAAAAAAAATGCACATCAATGCCAAAAATCTCCCCCTTTGGCATTGATTGCAACCCTAACTAAAACAATAATCTGAAAATTTCCTCTCAGAACAAATCCTCATTCTCACATTCTCCCCCTTTGATATCAATGGCAAAGCACTAAGCATGTATGGGATAAATGATATGTGTTCCTCTCAGTGCAATGGGATCCATCAACAAAAACATAAACTTCACTCAAAATCATATGGAGGTGATGAAAAATGGAGTACAAGAATGGAAGGAAACAACACTCCCCCATATACTTGAAAAATATGTGCACTAAACTCGTCGTGGACACAAGCTATGGCAAATCAACATCACACTAGAGCAACAGTATACATATATCTCAAATCGACAAAAATAAAGTATCTAACTTCTATGGTAGTCAAACACATGCTCTCTCTCCTCAAGTAGTGGCATCATAATCCATGTAATAATAGTAGGAGCAGATCAAATCATAATATATGGCAGTGACAACATAATGTGACCAACTAGCAGTAGAAACTCTGATCAAATCTGTACCAGCAACAACATATATCCAAGCAACTTTGAATCAATAACAACAAATACATTCTCTCCACAATGAGCTATTCAACAACAAAAAACTCATAGATAAGTAATAGCAATGACTATCTGGAACCAACATCTCTCACTCCTATGAGCAACTATAACATCCTCTGAGGAATACACGGGCGCATAAAATATATGATGACAGGGTCACATAGCATGACCAACCATACTCCATCGAATGCAAACATATCCAGGGCTAAGTGTAAATTGACATATATCCCTGTCAATGCTTGCTTGACATATGCAAGAGGCCACTCCACATGGAACGATGACTCTGACCCAATGATATGAGATAGAGTATAGAGCTTCATCAGCCTATTACATGGATTCCAAAATGATAATACATGATTGTACAATGACAGCATAATCCCTTATATATATTTGAACCATGACTCACATAACTCTCTCTCAATGCATTAATGAATCTAGATTATCTCTCCATCATAAATATGATATTATACATGGATAATATATGAAATACATGGTTGTACTAACACTACTAAGAACCCATACAAAGCTAGACTAACTCTCATAACTCATTATACACATGCCAATCATGGCTCAAAACTCTATGCATGACACATGAAAGGTGATACTATGAGTGTCACAAAACCCTCCCATCAATGCAAGTACATATATAATATGATCAACAACATGTCCTCTTTATGACGACAATATAACATCAAGATAAATAAAATAAGATACATGTATTAACCTCGCCAAATCATAAACCATGAAATCGAGATATCATCAGTAGTAATCACCAACACATAAAAATGTATAGTGGCTCATCAACAACATATATCATCAACATCATGAACCAACAACATATTCCAACTCCATGAATCCGAAATATAACACACCAATTAGCGCAATATATCCGTTGTCTATGGGAAAAAAATAGGAACAACAATCATCATATGTGGCACGAATCTACACAATATAAACTGAAATGGAAACAAAAACAAACATATAATGATGTAGTGACAACAATAATATCATATTAGCAAAACATTTTCATAAATATAAGCATCATGCACCATCATTCTACTAATCTCAATGACACCAACACATTTATGATATCATCAAACCAAAATTCATGATACAATCCAATTGCATATGTTGCATATTATCCATGCACAACCAAAATGCAAGCTCATGCAACAAACTTATTCCAACTAACCACACAGCGTGGAACATATAGTAAACTACTCCAATGACACATGATGCCATCAATACCACTGAAATATTGGAAGCATATGAAGTTGTCCCCATGAACATGTGGCATATCTAGTCATCACAACATCAAATATCCTAATCACAATAACGTTAGAAAAAACAACATTCGTAATAAAAATGCATCATCAAGAAATCACCATCAAAGATATAAGCATCATTAACATCACATCCTAAGTGCATGAAAAGCAAGGTGTGCCATGTACTCCCTCATGAGCCAATGAAGGCCTCACATTCATTTTGCAGTCTAAAATATCTATCGTGCAAGAGCGGACTGCAATATGTGTCCGTCTCTTGTACTCTGAATTGAAATATGAAGATTACCTCTTTGATATCCTTTATTTTCTTACTCTTCCCTTCAATACATAACCATTGTCAAGTGTCTTAACCCCATTAACTATCACTCTATTTGTTCCTTCTTGCCAGATGAAAAAACCTTAGGAGCTGAATACCACTTCCTTACCTCCATCCACCATTTGGATATCACTTATAATATTGTGCTTAAGAACCTCAGTGATCTGTACATTTGCATTGGTTATCTTTTAATGAATGTTGACCTTGCCACTTCCCAATACTCTTGTCGGTTCACTCCCTTCAAAAATAACATGACCACTTTTAATTATTTTCAAGAAGTGAAAGCTTCTCCTATCTCCTGTCATATGATGTGAACATCCATGATCGACATACCATTTGACTCAAATGGGATTTGTTGGCAAGAAAACCCAAGTTTTGGGCTTTGAACCCAAAGTTGTGGGGGTGAAGCCATAAGGCATTTTAGATACTTGAGACTTGGAAATGGAAGGGCACCCTTAGAGGAGAAAGGTGTTGCTTCAAGCACCAAAAGAAGAGTTATATAATTTTAGATATCATTTCCTTATATGTTTAAGTGGGCTAATTTTCCTAATATTCGAGTCAACCCAACTTAAGCATTCCCTCTGAAGGATTGGACATTGGCTCAAGAAGACATATAAATAGAAAGTTATTGGAGGATCAATTCACCATCCAATGAGAAAGATTTAAAGGTAGATATACCTTTAAGGTAGTTGATACCTAAGGAGACTTGCAAAGGTAAGATAAGGAGTATGGTTTGGGTTAAGTCTCTTGTGGTTGCAGGTCAAATATGGGAGGAGAAACCATCGAGGAAGAAAGCCATGGTATAGAAGCTATGTGCCTAGTTTGAGAGTGATTATTACTAAGGAAGAAGCCTGAAGCATTAGATTATTCCCTAGTTACATATTCTAGTCTTCTAGGTTACTTTTGGAGGGGATGATAGGCTAAACAAGAGGGCTAGAAGTGACACAAGAGACAAAGAGAAAGTGAGGTATTTTTGTGAAGACATGTCATAGGATTGGGAATCATACAAGACCAAGTTTAAGGGGTTATGACTATAGTTACATTCATCCCTAATTAGAGGATAAAAGTTTCAAAATAGGGAATAAAGCATGAGGAGAAGCAGAGAAACATAAATTGCATAAACAAGGTGTGGTTATTCTCTTGTATTGGTTCATTTGCTAATGGATGAGTTCTCTAGATTTAAGACAACCTTGGTGGGAATCTTGTGGCTTTTAGGAGGACAATGAGTAGGTGTTTAGAAGTTCCCTAAGTGTATACCATGAAGGAATACATGATTGATATGAGAGATAGGAAGTGAAACTTTAGCGACTAATATTTGTAGGACAAAAGAGGTGAGCCAAGTGGAACAATTGACAAATCCCAAGTTTAATGAAGACAAGGAAATTTTTTAGTGATAGAGGGAATCACTTCATGTGCTAGTTTTTTCTTCACTGTTGAAGAACAAGAAGGAAATATTGGGAATAAGTCCTTAACATATCAGAAGCAGGAGTGGGAAACTGAGTTGTTCACAAATAGAGTTATGAGCAACTGACAAGAAGACCGTATGTGTTGATTTGTTGATAGACTAATGATAAACTAGAGATAATATTGGAGAGTTGTGTTCATTGACCTAGAGTAGCATGATGCATTGATTGAGCTATAGCTATAGATTGGGAGCATAAGGACCAACAGACATATTCAAGGTATGACCAAGTGGAGCTATGAGGGTACACTACATCAGCTAGCTAGTTAGTTGTATCTTGTTTAGGGTAGATTGTTGTCATAGATTTTGACACCAAACCCTAGTTTATATTCTTATATCAATGATTATATGAGGGCCATGATCCCTGCTATGGTTTGTTAATATAACAAAGTTGGGTTGTTTAATTTTTTCTTAAGGCTGTATATTTGAGCACTAGTTGATTTATTTATGTATTTATTCCACTATGCCATGTAGTTCTTATGGCATTTGAGTTGCTTGTGTCAAATATTCTAAGACCCTAACCTATATATTCACTGTCCTTGAAAATAAACATGGAATAAAAGTTACGTTGAAGGGCGAGTGAATCAGGGTGTGCATGACGAATATAACTCAAGATGGATTTGGTCACATTCTTAATAAAGGAATAATAGTAATGTAAAATATGTCAGTTCATATTTTATATGAGGACAATTTGGAAGGCTTGCTAAACTATAGTTCATGGAAGGAAAGGATCAAATTGGTTCTTATTGTGAACAGGATTTTGGACTTTGCTGAGAAGGAGATCAAGAACTAAATTGACCCTAATCAGTTGTAAGTGTATGCAGACATGGATATGAGGGCCAAGTTGATCATCCTACATGGTTTCAAGGATCCTTTGATACCTCATCTATTCAGGAACAACACTTCCCATGAGATGTAGAAATCTCTTTAGGATTTTTTTCTAGAATAAGAATGAGAACCAATAGTTGGTATTGTAGGATAAGTTGAAGGCCACCAAGATGATAGAAGGTGAATGAGTGACTTCGTATGTGCCAATATTGTCTCAGGTTCAAGATGAGACTTCCACCATCAAAGTGACTATTAAACATTCTGCTGCAGAGGATTTCTTTGAAGGGGTTTACTCTATAAAGGAAGTTGTTTATCAAATGGATCGTTGCCAAAGAGAAGCTACCAAACTGAAATAGGATGTGGGATGACTTCATTAAGGAAGAATTACAAGCTGAGGATATTCATCTGAAGAAGAAGGCTTTTAATAATGATGTGGCTCTTTTAGTAAATATTAGTGGAAAGTAAAAGAAGGACTTTAGTAAGTTGAATTATGTCAGCTATGGTGAGTATGGTCATTCTTCAATGAGTTGTCCAAAGAAGAATTAGGTAGATAATAAGCAAAGGAAGCGGATGCAGGTTACAGGTGTCACCACTTTTAATGAAATATATGACCTCTCCAAGAGATTAGAGAGTGAGGATTTTTATTTGATCTCTCATTTGTCTAAGGGTGGAATCGATGAGGCTACATGGTATGTGTGCATCAAAGCATATGAAAGGTTCATACGATGTGTGCAAGTCTCTCGCTGAATGGGTCTCAAAGTTACACGTGGTAGTGGTTGAAAACAATCAGAAGGTGATTAAAGGATCATGCGTTGTGTCATTCAATTTGGATTCAAGTTAGTTGATGTGAGTTCATAATGTGTAGTGTGTGCCAAAACTCAGATATAATGTATTATATGTAATAATGACTGCAATATGGGGTTTTACATAATTTTCTAGGACGCGAAAGTGAAGATTAGGCCCAAAGGATTTATCTTTGGTTTAGTTACCAATGGATTTAGGGATCACGGTCTATACAAGCTTATAGGAAAGCCTATAGATCATGAGAAGAAAAAGGTAGAGAAAATCTAGGAATAGGTCTGAAACTTCAAATCATTTCTTAGTTATAGAACATTGTTTTATTACTTTTGGGGGGGTTGAGAGGCTAAAAAAAAGGGCTAGAAGTAACATAAGGGACAATGAGTAAGTGTGGTTAGTTTGGGAAGATAAGTGGAAGGTTTTGGAAGCATACATAGGTAAGTTTAAGGGGATGCGACTATAGTTATAGCAAGCCCTAATAATAGGGATGAAGTGACAAAATAGGGAATATAAGCCATGAAAGAAGGGAGCATCATATGTTGGAGAAACAAGGTATGATTTTTCTCTTGTATTGGTGCATTTTCTAGTGGATGAGTTGTCGAGGTTTTCGACAGATTTCGTGGGCATATTGTGATTGTTAGGAGGAAATCAGGTAGGCTTTTAGAAGTTACCGAAGTATAAACCTTGAAGGACTACATTCATTCTAGGAGAGGTATGAAGTGAAGCTTTGAGGACTGATCTTTGAAGGACGAAAGAAGGCAACAACGTCGAGAAATTTGACAAGCCCAAGTTTATTTAAGACAAGGATATCCAGTAGTGATACAGGGCAGCCCTCCATGCCCCATGTTTGTCTTCATTGGAGAAGCACAAGAAGTAAATAGTAGGAATAAATCCCAAAGAGCTATGGAGTAGTAGTGGGTAGCTAAGCAGTTGTGAACAACTCACATGAATACCCTATGTGGGTGAACAACCCCACCTATTCGAGAAGGTTGAAGGGTTGGGGATACCCCTTTCATCACGGGGTTTATATGAGGTGTAAGCCCCCTACATATAGTTTGGGGGCATCACCACATGGAAATATTTCTGGTTGGTGTTTTCCATATATTTTCTAGTTTTTGCCACATTCTTTTTGGATTTAGGGGTTTTGTATTGAATGGCAGTTTTTCCTATGGTTTTATAGTTTTGGTTTAGGAATTACAATTTCACTTAGATCCAGAATAAATGGATTGGTAGTTTATGAATTTTGTGAGATATACATAATGTATTTGAATATTATACACAAGGAGGTGTATATTGAAAAATCCTAGTAGTTGTCGTGGTTTATGATAAAATCTTTGCGTTTATGTGTAGATTTTCCATTTCATATTTTCTATTTTAATATGAATATATTTGTAGCAGTAAATTATAGAGGGTTAAAAACTACACATATTTTATTGGGTATCATCACCCTACCTCCACTACTTAATTCTGTGAACTTAACTTCAATATGTGTGACTTCTACAACTATAATTGAGTCAAAAGGTTTGTCCTTGTATTCTAGTTTAGTTGTGGATAACATGCCTCTACACTTGATTTTTTTTGAAATCTTAGTTGTCAATCAAGATCCTAGGTTAGTGGCTCACCCTTCTAAGTTAACATCATAAGGAATGAGTATTCCATTAAGCATAATAAATATTTCTTATTGCAAAATGAAAATAAAAAAATTGGACGTTGAACATAACATGCATCAAAATACAAAATATGATCATTTCACTTCACTTATTTTTCAGTGAACCCTTCTAGCTCACATGATTTCCTTTACATTGGATTTTTCTTCAAAGGAGGCTATCGTTGGGGTAATGATTGTGATTGATATACTATTTAGAGATATGAATTATTTATCATTATTTTTTCCCTAGCTATAGGATTTAGCAATTGACTTCAAAAGTCATATTTGACGTAACAATATTGCTAGGTACCAAGTCCCCACCATAACACATGTTGTGTATGTGTAGGGAAAGATGGAAAACATTTCAAACAACCTAGCTCTTGAACTCCTTTTAAAATGAAACCCATTTCACAATACATCATGTTACAGTTGATTTCTCCTTCAAAAATTTTAAGCTTTATACCATTCCTTTTAAATAATTTTGGAAGTATTTTTAGGTCATTTGGTGAAATGTTAAACCTTGAGTTAATTATGTTTAGGATTCCTTTTTTAGGACTTACCATAAAAAAATTCACTCCAATCCAGGATAATTATGATTTTATCATATATTTTCCATTTCCTCATAAGAATAATCAAGGAATTGCAAAATTCAAAGAATCTCATCAAGTGGAAGAACATACCTGTTGAATATTTCAAATGGGAGGACAATAATTTTATACATAAGCATCCGAAACCACTCAAGCATTGAGGACAACAATTTTTATAGGAGAGGGGCATGTTAGGTCCTTATACTAGTAGTGTAACCCCTTATTGTTATTAATACAACCCCCTTATTATATTTTTGTCCCAATGTAGTCCCCATATCTTTATTATTGTGCCCCATAGAAGCCCACTATTCTTATTATTGTTCCCTTACATTATTATTGTTATGTTGGCCCTGATTATATTATGACCCCATAGACTCCTATATATAGAAAGGAGGTCTTTTCATTTGTATCATCCAAGAATTTCTCATTTTTGTAATGTAAATGAGGTTGCCTCCTTGAAGAGGCTAAATTTTAAGGCATTTATCTCTCTTTTCTATCTTTTTGTAAGCTGGTTTCATTACATTTGGTCTGCGAGCTTTGGATTCTAGCATTTCACTACTCCAAACAGGGCATCATGGAATTTTTGCTATAATTTTTTTCTGCGACATTTTAGAAGCTACCCAAAAATCTTGTTTGAGCCGAAATTGTTTTGAAATTTGGGTCTAAATTTCAGAGCTTGTCTCGCTATATTTTTGGAATATGATTTGAGGAAGTTATGGTTTTTGCAGACTTCTGAATCACATTCCAAACAAGTGACTGGGGGAAACTGTCATAACTTTTATTCTGAGCATCAGATTAAAATTTCATCAGCAGTTTCAGAAAGCAGACGGATTGTAGTTTTCTGTATATCAGTTTCAAGTGCTAAGGTTGAAACAGTGAGCACTTCATACAATTTCGATCTACTAAACTAGTATATAATCAAGTCACTGTAGGATATTTGTCATAAATCTTCCTTGGAGAATCCAATCTTGATCAAAATTGAGGGGTTAGAAATAGGATTCAAAGGAATACTGCAGGATGCAATTTTAGATATTCAGGATCCATAGTTATAGAGATACAATAGATTCAATATCGAGATCTTACAAAGTGAAAAGAAAAAGGTGTGTAGTTTTTTTGGTTTTTTTTTATTTCATAAGATTTGTTTGAAAAATTAGTTTGAAGGAATTCAAATAGAATAGTGAAAAATTATTAGCATTAATTGTTGCCCTGATGAAAGAAAATGGAAACACCTAGTAAGCAACCTAAAATCTCTAGCATGACTCGTGAAGAAGAGGAAGAAATACAACATGATATATCAAAATTACAAGACCAAGTAAAACACATTTCACTCTCACAAATCGTAAATGAAGCCAAGATGAATGGCATGGAAGCTATTATGAATGGCATGCAAGATAAGATGGATGGCATGGAAGCTAAGATGGATGGCATGGACAGTAAGATGAATGGCATGGATGCTAATATGGAAGACTTGAAGATAAATTTGAATAAGTTGCTACAATAAATGGTTACTAATAGTGAAAGGGGAGGAAAGGAAACCCATGATGAGAACAAAAGAAATGCTAATAATGATTTCATAGACTTTAATGTTGGATTGAAGATCCACCATGTTCCAAAAATCCATATGAGGAAGTTTGATGGCAATGATCTAGGAACGTGGATATTACAGATGGAGCAATTTTTCAATCTCCATAATGTGCAAAACACACAAAAGGTACGTATTGCAACTTTATATTTGGAACCAAATCAGTTTGTATGGTATCGGTGGCTTTTCTCTTGTAAACAAATTGTCACTTGGGAATTTTTACTGAAGAAACTATAGCACATTATGATGATACAAAAAGCAACACCATTTTTAGCCAATTAATAAATGAATCTATACAGGTGAGGATAGTTTTAGATAGAGGAGGAATGACCTATTATAGAGTTTTGTAAACCCAACATTTCGGACTACCAAGTGAGTCCATCATCAGGGGATGCGTCAATAGATATTCTTCAAATCTTAATGATGTATCCATGAGCTATTTTTAGGGTCTATATATATAGGCTATTAATGAGGGACATGAAAAATTAGGCCGGCCATTATCATGTTAGTTTTTTTTTTAATATTTATTATTATTATATTTATACTAATTATAAGTTAGATAGGTAAATATAATTAATTTATTAAATAGGTAAAGGATAAATTAATTAATTAATAATTATATTATTTATGAATAATTATTATGTTTACTAATCTTATTTTTGTATAAAAAATTATTTTGAATAAGGGTTTATTGATTATTAATTTGTTAATTTTTTATTTTTAATTAAAAAGTTGATTAATTTTAATTAATATATATTTTATTGATATGTTATAATTTTTGATTTATTAATTGGATTAATTAATAATGGTTGATAAGTTAAGAGATAAATTAAATTACTTAATTTCATCAATTCATTCATTATTTTTTATTCTCTTTACTTAAAATTATTAATTATTAAATACTTTATTGACTTCATTAATTAAAGAATAGATGATTAAATTATTATTTATTTATAATTTACGAATATTTAAATTAATTTATTTCTCTTATTACTATTAATTAATAATAATTTATTAATTATCCTTATAGGATTGGTGAGTTATTTTGCTATAGTATTATCTATAATTCACAGGGTTAATTTTTAATTGTTTAGATTTACAACTATATGAATTTTATTAGTTGTATTTTAATATTATCAAATGGCTATATGTGATGTAATCAACTACTTATTTATGTTTATATTTGTTAATTTATTTATTGCTTAAGGAGGATGTTAGGTAATTGATGATTTTTTTAAATTTTATATTGATTTTTAAGAGAGGAGGGAATAGGTTATTGTGAGGGGTTAGAGTAGATTATTGTTTTTTTAAGATTTCAAGTAAAGGTTTCCAAGTGTTGCTTAGTTTTAATCAATCATCCCAGTTCAAGTTGTTCTTCCTTTTTTCGATTTCAATGGCTTCTTTGATTTTCCTTTTAAGATAGTGTTCTTCTTTTCTAAATAGTTTGACTTCTTCCATGCAGATGTAATGAGAGGAAGAGCGAACATGCTCTGCTAAGGTTGATTTAGAAGTCCTTTCTCTTCTTAAGTCGGTAGTGTGTTCTTTAATTATAATATTAAGAGACCTACCTGTTTCACCTATGTATACCTTACCGCATGAGCAAGGAATCACATAAGCACCTTTTTGAAGGTTAGGGTTTATGGGATCCTTCATTGAGTTGAAAAATTGTCTGATGGTGTTAGAAAGGGTGAATGCTACATTAATGTTATGTTTATTAAGAATTTTAGTAATTTTATCAGTGGTGCCTTTTATGTATGGAAGGGAGACCTTAGGAGTTGATAAATATTGATCGTTAATATTTTTGTTATTTGCATTTAGGGATAGGTTCATGGCTTTCTTGATGGTATTTCTATTATAGCCATTTAATTAAAACACTTTGTGAATATCGTTGAGCTCATCATTTAAATGGTCAGGATCAGATATTCTGGCTGCCCTAGTGGTTAAGGTCCTAATGATGCCAATCTTCTATTTAGGGTGGTCATGGGAATTTGCATGTAGATATCTTTCTGTATGGGTTTTCTTCCTATAGACCTGGAAACCAAGAGACCCATCTCTTTTAGTTAGAAGGACATCAAGAAAGGGAAGTTGGTTGTTGTTTTCAATTTCCATCGTGAATTTTATATGGTGAGAGAGGCTATTTAAGTGATTGAGGAATAGGTCAAGTTTTTCTTTTCCATGACTCCACTTCGCAACTATGTTTTCCAAAAACCTTTTCCATTCTTCAGGGGTGTATGGAAATGATCTAACAACCTTCTGTTCAAATTGCTCCATAAAGATGTTGGAAATTATGGGGGATAGAGGACAGCCCATAGCCACACCATGAGTTTGTTCATAAATTATACCTTTGAAACTAAGATTAGAAGACTTCAAGCATCGCTCCAAAAGGTCCACAGTTTCTTTATCAGTGAGGTTTCTCATGATATCAATAGATTCACCAATAGGAATCATGGTATAAAGGGATACAATATCAAAGATAACCATAAGATCTTCGTCTTTCATTTCTATGTTATTAATCCATTGAACAAAAGAATAGGAGTCTTTGATATAAGAAGGGATACTACAGACAGGGGTCTAAGTTTTTTGGCAAGGTGCTTTGCCAGTATGTAAGTAGGGGAACCTATGGTACTAACTATAGGTATGAGAGGTATGTTAGGTTTATGGAATTTAGGAGCCCCGTAAATTCTAGGAATAATGGAACTATTAGGGATGATTTTCTTTTTTGTGACATCATCCAAAGATGATTCTTTTATTTTCTTAATTACTTCGGGCATGATTTTCTCACTGGGATCTTTGTTAAATAATTTATAGCATCCACTGTTATTTAGATGTTCTTCCATTTTATTGTCATAATCACTTATGTTCATGATTACAGTTGTGTTGCCCTTATCAGCCTTTAGGATGACTATGTTTTTATTTTTTCTAAGGTTATTTAAAGCTCTTTTTTCTTCTATGGAAATGTTAGATGTATGAGGTTTAGAAGTTATCATAATTTTTGCAATATCTTGTCTCATTTCTTCAGTTTCTGCTATATCTAAGTTTTTAATAGCTACTTCAACATTACTGATGACTTCCTCTACAGGTATTTTACTGCGGGTTATGGCAACATTTAGACCTTATTTCAAGATGGATTCAACTGCATGATCTAGGATGATGTTTGATAAGTTAATGACCTGGGCTTTAACTACTGTCTTAATTTGATTGTGATGTGAGGTTTAAGTTTTTAAGCTGGTAGATGGGTTGTTTGACAAGCTCTTGGTTTTATCCATGTTATTGTTTATATCACCACTATTTTCATCCAATATTATGTACCCTTTCCTTTCCTTAACATCGACTATTGTGAAGTTTATGGGATCATTGTTCGATATCGCATCAGTTGTGGGCATTGTGTTGCCAGGAGTCTAAGTTGATTGTGTACTGGAGTCAGAGCAGTGGGGGTAAAAAATCTAGTAATGACATGCATATGGGTGAAATGAAAGTAAAAATGTTGGGGCATTGTGTTGCCAGGAGTCTGAGTTGACTGTGTACCAGATTCTGAGCAGTGGGGGTATAAAACCTAGAAACAACATGCATATGGGTGAAATGAAAGTAAACAATGATCCCATAAACTACGCAGCATTAGATGATAAGGAAAGGAAAGGGTACAAAATATTGGATGAAAATAGGGCTGATATAAACAATAACGTGGATAAAGCCAAGAGATTTTCAAACAACCCATCTACCGGCTTAAAAACTCAAGCCTCACATCCCAATCAAATTAAGACAGCAGATAAAGCCAAAGTAATTAACCTCTCAGATATCATCCTAGATCTTGCAACTGAATCCATCTTGAAAAAAGTTCTAAATTCTTCCATAACCCCTAATAAAATACCTGTAGAGGAACTCATTAGTAATGTTGAAGTAGCTATTAAAAGCTTAGATATAGCAAAAAGTGAAGAAATTAGACAAGATATTGCAAAAATTATGAGAGCTGCTAAACCTCCTACATCTAACATTTCCATAGAAGAAAAAAGAGCTTTAAACAACCTTAGAAAAAATAAAAACATAGTCATCCTAAAGGCTGATAAGGGCAACACAACTGTAATCATGAACATAAGTGATTATGACAATAAAATGGAAGAACATCTAAATAATAGTGGATGCTATAAAATAATTAACAAAGATCCCAGTGAGAAAATCATGCACGAAGTAATTAAGAAAATCAATGAATCATCTTTGGATGATGTCACGAAAAAGAAAATCATCCCAAATAGTTCCATTATTCCTAGAATTTATGGGGCTACTGAAGTCCATAAACCTAACATACATCTCAGACCTATAATTAATACCATAGATTCCCCTACTTACCTACTAACAAAACACCTTGCGGAAAAATTAGACCCCTGTCTGGTAATACTCGTTCTTATACTAAAGACTCCTATTCTTTTGTTCAATGGATTAATAACATAGAAATGAAAGACAAATATCTTATGGTTAGCTTCGATATTGTATCCCTTTATACCATGATTCTTATTGGTGAAGCTATTGAGATCATGAGAAACCTCACTGATAAAGAAACTATGGACCTTTCGTAGTTATGCTTGGAATCTTCTTATTTTAGTTTCAAAGGTATAATTTATGAACAAACTCATGGTGTGGCTATGGGCTCTTCTCTATCCCCCGTAATTGCCAACATCTTTATGGAGCACTTTGAATAGAAGGCTCTTAGATTATTTCCATACACCCCTAAAGAATGGAAAAGTTTTGTAAACGACATATTTGCCAAGTGGAGTCATGGAAAAGAAAAACATGACCTATTCCTCAATCACTTGAATAGCCTCTCTGACCATATAAAATTCACCATTCAAATTGAAAACAACAACCAGCTTCCCTTTCTTGATGTCCTTCTAACTAAAAGAGATGGTTCTCTTGGTTTCCAAGTCTATAGAAAGAAAACCCATACAGAAAGATATGTACAAGAAAATTCCCCTCACCACCCTAAACAGAAGATTGGCATCATTAGGACCTTAACAACTAGGGCGGCCAGAATATCTGATCCTGGCCATTTAAATGATGAAATCAACCATCTTCACAAAGTGTTTGAATTAAATGGCTATAATAGAAATATCATCAAGAAATCCATGTACCTATCCCTAAACAAGAATAACAAAAATATTAAAGATCAATATTTATCAACTCCTAAGGTCTCCCTTGCATACATAAAAGGCACCACTGGTAAAATTACTAAAGTTCTTAATAAACATAACATTAATGTAACATTCACCCCTACTAACACCATCAAACAATTATTCAACTCAGTCAAGGATCCCATAAACCCTAACCTTCAAAAAGGTGTTTATGTGATTCCTTGCTCATGCGATAAGGAATACATAGATGAAACAAGTAGGTCTCTTAATATTAGAATTAAAGAACACATTGCCAACTGAAGAAGAGAAAGGACTTCTAAATCAGCCTTAGCAGAACATGTGAACCCTTCCTCTCATTACAACTGCATGGAAGAAGTCAAACTAGTTAGAAAAGAAGAACACCATCTTAAAAGTAAAATCAAAGAAGATATTGAAATAGAAAAAAGGAAGAAAAACTTGAACTAGGATGATGGATTAAAACTAAGCAACGCTTGGAAACCTTTACTTGAAATATTAAAAAAACAATAATTTGCTCTTACCCCTCAGAATAACCTATTCCCTCCTCTCTTAAAAATCAATATAAAATTTAACAAAATCGTCAATTACATAACATCCTCCTTAAACAATAAATCAATTGACAAATATAAACATAAATCAGTAATTGATTACTTCACATATAATCGTTTTATAATATTAGAATACAACTGATAAAATGCATATAGTTGTAAAGCTAAACAATTAAAAATTAACCCTATGAATTATAGATAATACTATAGCAAAATAACTCACCAATCCTATGAGGATTAATTAATTAATGAAAAAATAAATTAATTAAATAAATTAATCAAATAGAACTAATTTAATCAAATATAAATTGATTAAATAGTAATAAAAAAAGAGATAAATTATAGATATATTAGTAAATAATAAATATAAAATTAATTAATCAATCTATTCTTTTAATTAATTAAATCAAATAAAGTAGTTAAGTAATGATAATTTTACATAAAAGTAATAATAAATAATTCAATCAATGAATAATAAAATTAAGTAATTAACTTAACCCTTTTACTTATCAATCAATTAATGAATTAATCAAATTAATAAATTAATAAACATATCAATAAAAAATAAAAATAAAATTAATTAATCAACTCTTTTAATTAAAATAAAAAAATAAAAATTAACAAATTAATAAATCAATCAAACCATTATTCAAATAATAATTATATATAAAATAAGATTAGTAATCATAATAATAATTCTATAAATAGTAAAATTAATTAATTAATTAATTTATCCTTTTAACCTATTTAATAAATAATTAATTAAATTACCTATCTAACTTATTAGTTAGCTAATTAAATATAATAATAACAAAAGAAAAAACTAATAGGATAATGGCCGACCTAATTTCTCATGTCCCTCCTTAATAACCTATATATATACACCCTAAATACACCCTAAAAATAGCTCATGGATACATCATTAAGATCTAAAGAATATCTGTTGACACATCCCCTGATGATGGACTCACTTGGTAGTCTGAAACGTTTGTTTTACAAAACTCTATAACAAGTCATTCATCTTCTATCCAACTAATAAATCTCAAACAAAAGGGTTCAATGATGGAGCACATTGAGGAATTCCAAAAAATGAACATAAGTGTAAAATATATTCCGAAGGAGCATAGGATTGATGTGTTCATAGGGACTTTAAAGGATAATATCCAATGTGAGGCTTGCCTATGGGAACCTGAATCACTGGAGAAGGCATTCAGGTTAGCAAGAAAAATGGAAAGCAAAATTATGGCAACTAGGAAGCCTACCACTGAAAACTATAGAGATGGAAGTGTTTATGCCCCTAGCCTTCCACAACCTATAAGGCTGACACCACAACAATTGGAAGAAAAAAGAGTTTTGTTACAATTGTGATAGAAAATACACTAAAGGTCACAATTGTTTTGAGAAGATATTATTTTACATACATTGTGAAGAGGAGGAAGAGAAGGAAGAAGAAACGTCAAAAGAAGAGGATATACTCCAGGAAAAAAATGTTAGATAAAGAAGAAATGAATCTTACCATATCTTGTTGTAATGCATTGGCTAGAATTACCACTCCTCAAACTATCAAGATAGAAGGAGATATCAAGAAGAAAAAGGTAATATTATCCCCAGGGCTTCTTAGACACCTTGATACTAAAGGTATTACATCATTAAATCAGGTGGAAAGAGCTGGGCAGTCTACTATCTGGGGTCAGGCTTGGAAGGATGATGAAGAATTAGGGTTAAATGTTAGATGGAAGAACGAATGGGAGGGGTTCATCAAAGAACTACAATGACGCAATGTCAGGATAAAAGATGAACCTGATTGCTTGATGTGGGCACAAAGCAAATTTGGGGAGTATTCCCCAAAAGATGGATACTCTTTTCTAATGGGAAAGAAAGGATGGGGAATACCAGACTGGTGGGCCAAAGATATATGGAAACTCAAATGCCCAGTCAAGTCTAGGCTCTTTTTCTGGTGCATTTTAAAAAGGAAGGTCCCAACATGGGAAACATTACAGGCAAGGTTTTTAGTTGGGCCAGGGCGATGCCCTTTATGCAAATCTGATGAGGAAACCATCGGTCATCTCTTCACAACCTGTGTTTTCTCAACAAAGATATGGGAGGAGGTCACGGTTTTGCTTAAGATAAAAGCTCAGTGGGGGCATGACCCCTTGGATGCTGCTTGGAGGAAATGGTGGAAAACCTATCCGGAGGGGAACTTGAGGAACCTACCCCTTATTTTCTGTTGGGGTGTTTGGCTTACTAGAAACAACAGTCTATTCCAAGATAAGGACACACCTACTTCCGTTATTACCACTAATATCACAGCCATATACACTGCCTTGCCTCCCCATGAGGACAAAAAACCCAAATCAAAACAAAAACCTATCATTATACAGGAGGGCATTCCTTGTGGGTTCTTTGATGGGGCTTCCCAAAACAATAGGGCTGGAGCAGGCATGTGTATACACATCAATCCGGATCACTCTTTAAAAGCTTCTGTTGGGTTGGGTACAGGCACAAATAACTATGCTGAATTATCGGCCTTACGATACCTTTTATGCTAGCTCCATCACAGAAACATCAACTCTATTCAGACTTTTGGGGAGTCACTAAATGTTATAAACTGGGTCAATGGAACTGCATCTTGTCAAAATCAGATTTTGAAAACTCTTGTTGAAGAAATTTCTTTTTTGAAGACATATTTTAACAGGTTTTCGATATGCCATATCTACAGGAATAGGAATGAGGAAGCAGATCAGCTATCTAAGGCTGGTCTACAATAGGATCCGGGCAGATGGACAGTAGAAGAGACCAGACAGTGGCAGTCTTAGACATTAGATCAGCCTCCATATGCTCATCCTTTTTTATCACAGTTTTATCATCTTTTTTGACAGCACACTTCTCGGTTATATATTTCAGTTTTTGTATTTTGTATATAATCTCCATTAGAGTCTTTTTTCTCTAGTATATAGTTACAGCAAACAGACTTTTAATATATTTTTTGTATATATCCTCATGGTTTTAGACTTATAATTTTTGTTGTAAGGGGTTGTTTTTCCTTCGTCGAAGGAGACCCCAGGTTTCCTTGTGTTGCTATGAGTTTTGACTATGCCTCCATCCGGGAGGAAGACTATTACAGGTTCTCTAAACATCAGAACAGCTCCATGATTGTTGAGCAGATTCAGAAACATATGAGCCAGCAGTATGGCTTATGACCAATTTGTATGTAAACTTTTTATAGTATCTTAATAAAAAGTTTTGCTTTTTTCCTCGGAAAAAGAAGAAAAAGGTAATAGAGTTGATTGATTTAGGAAGTACCCATAATTTTATTCATTGTAAGATAGCCAAGGAACTAAATTACTTCCTATATCCAGCACCACAGTGTCAAGTCATGGTTGCAAGCAGAGGAACCATAAATTTCTCTCGAAAGTGTTATACTATTAAGTAATCGATGGGATGATATGTATTGTATAGCTCAATGCTTTCCATTCCAATGGGTGGTGTTGATGTTGTACTAGGAGTCCAGTGGATACAACCCTTGGGTACAATCACTTTTAATTTTCAAGAACTTTTCATGAAATTTTGTGTGGAACGAAAGGAGGTCGACTTAAGTGGTATTGCAAGGAAACTGAGAAAGATAATCATACCTAATAGTATGAAAAAGATTCTAAAGAATGAACAATGAGGTGTAATTACACAATTATGTTTGCTAGAGGTTCTGACATCGAAATCATCTATTTCTCGAGATCCCAAAAAAGTTATCAATAATCATTCTAAGGTATTTGAGACTCCTAAAGGCCTCCAACCTATTCATGATCATGATCATGCTATTCATTTGATTCCAGTAAGTGTTCCTCCAAACATTAGGCCTTACAAATATCCCTATGCCCAAAAGAGTGAAATTTAACATATGGTTGGAGAAATGTTAGAGGCTGGTATAATTCAACCTAGTCAATGTTCTTTCTCTACTCCAGTGGTATTGGTGCACATGAAGGATGGATCATGGCACATGTGTCCAAAATATAGGGAGCTCAACATGCTCACTATTAAACATAAATTTCACATTCTTGTTATTGATAAATTATTAGATGAATTGCATGGATCGATTAAATTCACCAAGTTGCATCTTCATTCAAGATATCATCAAATCATAATGAAAACTGAAGACATTCCGAAAACAACATTTAGAACTCATGAGGGTCATTATGAATTTTTGGTCATGCCTTTTGGCCTTACCAATGCACCTTCTACATTTCAAGGTTTCATGAATTCCATTTTCAAACCCTTAGGAAAATTTTGTTAGTATTTTTTGATGATATACTAATCTAGAACAAGTCTTGGAAGGATCATGTTCAACATGTTGGCAGTGTGCTCAAACTATTGGAGGAGAAACAATTGTATGCAAACAACTCCAAATGTTTCTTTTGAGTACAAGAGGTGGAATTTCTAGGTCATATTGTATCTTATGAAGGTGTTAAGGTAGACCCTAGAAAAATTAAAGCCATTAAGGAATGGAAAATCCACAAATGCATAAAGCATATTTGAGGATTTCTTGGGTTCACACGGTATTATCACAAGTTTGTTAAGAATTATGGGAGAATAGAAACACCTCTAACAACATTATTAACTAAAGATGCATTTTCATGGACTCCAAAAGAAGCAAAGGCCTTTGAACATCTTAAAGAGGAAATGTGCCAAGCACCATCTTAGCTACTCTAGACTTCACAAAAACAATTGTTGTGGAATGTGATGCTTCAAGTAATGGTTGGTGCTATTTTAATGCAAGATGAAATACCCATTATATTTGAAAGTCATCCAACCAAATAAAAGTATTTACACAGAGCTATTTATGAAAAGGAAATGTTGGAAATACTACATGCACTTAAGAAATGGCGACCTTACCTAATGGGAAGACACTTCAAGGTAAAAATGGATCATGATAGTCTTAAATACTTTTTAGAAGAAAGATTATCTTTAGGAGAACAGAAAAAATGGGTCAAAAATACGCTGGCTTATGACTTTGATTTCATCTACAAAAAAAGGAAGAAAAATGTTGTTGCAGATGCATTCTCTAAAAAGGATGAGGATGTGAAGCATTTTTTTGTGTTTTTTCTATAATCCATCCAGATTAGATAAACGAAGAAAGGGATGAATGGAAGAAGGATGAAGAAGCGTGGCCACTGATTCAAAAGTTGCAAAAGATGCTAGTGCAAACAATATTGTCAGAACTCGGTGAGGAAGGAAAACTCATATTGGAGCCTAGAGCAGTCATAGAAACAAGAACCTGACAGCTATGAAATTTATCAATTTCAAAGTATATCATCAAGTGGAAGAACTTACGTACTAAATATCCCACATCAGAGGACAAGAATTTTATACATAAGCATCAAGAACTACTCAAGCATTGATGACAACACTTTTTAAAGGATATTGTCATGTTAGGTATCTATACTGCTAGTGTAACCCCTTATTCCTATTAGTACAACACCCTTATTATATTGTTGTGCCCATGGAGTCCCCATATTGTTATTATTGTGCCTCGTAGAAGCCTACTATTGTTATTATTGTGCCCTTAGATTATTATTGTTATGTCGGCTTTGATTATGTTATGACCCCATAGACTCCTATATATAGAAAGGAGGTCTTGTCATTTGTATCATTCAAGGATTGTTCATTTGTATAATGTAAACAAGGTTGCCCCCTCGAAGAGGATGGATTCTAAGGTGTTTATCTCTCTTTTCTATATTTTTGTGAGCTGGTTTCATAACATTTAAGCTTTATACTATTCCTTTTAAATAATATTGGAATGATTTTTAGGTGATTTAGTGAAATGTTAAGCCTTGAGTTAATTATGTTTAGGATTCCTTTTCTAGGAATTAGCATAAAAAATTTCACTGCAATCTAGGATAATTATGATTTTATCATATATATTTCATTTATTCATAAGAATAATCAAGGAATTGCATTATCTTTTGATATTTTTCATTGAGTTGATTCTAACAATAACTTGATTCTATTTCATAACTACAATTAGGATATGTAAGGAACATGGAAATTGAAACTTGTGTGGAATATCCATAGAATTGATACAGATTGGATAATTTAATTAATTTTTATCCATATTAATGCATTTAGAGTGGAAAAAGTGGAGGAACAATCTCAAAGGAGCATTTTTATCGATGGGACCTAGTTTGCCAAATTGGGGATTAAAGCATTTCAGGAGGATTTTGAGGCATCAAATGACTTTTTGGGGTCTAATTTTTTTTCCTTAGCATAAAACCTTTATTTCATTTTCTGCACACATATCCCTTTCCAATGACATAACAATCACCTTAATTGGAGTCCATGAGCAAAAGTTACGCTACTCAATTTTGACCTTTGTGTTTTCACCACCATAATTCCAGAGGATGCCAAGTTAGTCCCCATTATTCATGGAAAAGTGATCCAGGTGGATACTAGTGGACACCCACCAAGTCCACTTGGACCCCCACCATGATTTCTTTAAGATTTTTAGTTTCCTTAATTGTAGCACAATTTACTATTTTTAGCAGTTTTTCGGGTCCTAAACTTCCAGAGCTGTTTTGAGGCCCTAAACGATGTTTTTCGGGAAAATGGGAGCAACATGTGTCCATGGACTAATTTTTCTCTTCCCAAAGTTATATTTCTCGGATAGATCTTTCTAACGAGATATTGTACATGTCAAACGGAGATCGTATACCAAAGTTACGACCCCGGGAAGTTGATGTACCAATTTACCCAAATGGCGCCAACAATTTGGAATTTCATCTTCTAGGGTTAGGTTTTTGGATGTTTAGGGCTTTCCATTTTTTCTCAACAATAAATAGGCCTTTGAGCCTCATTGTAACACATTTCAGAGGCATGTAGCCACCACATCCCTTCTCAAAGATAAGTCACCATCACCCTAGCTTTTTATTTCCATTTTTTTGTTTGTAAGTATATCTCAGTATTTTACATTAATGAAATGAAGTATTATTTCTGCTACATATTTGTGTTTGTGGTTATCTCTGTAATTTGTTGCATTCCTATTTAAACCCAGATGAGTGGTATCAGTGTGGTCTGCTTTTTCTTTTTTTTCTTTGCATGTCCCCAACGAAGTCGAGATATGAGGAGTTAGGGCTTGAACTGGTCGAACCTTTACAAGATCAGCCTCACAAAACCCAACAGCCTCCCATGGCTGATGAAAAGAAAGATGAGGGGGAAGGAGATCCTAGCAATATTTCTTGAAGAAGCCCTCAAGCGACAAAGGAACACGATGATGGACAACTTTGCCCAGATCCTTCAGCTGCTACCCAGGGGTGATGCATCAGCTTCCCATAGCTACTCCGAAAATGCCACAACACTTAAGGTACAAGTTAATTTTGAAATCCCCATATTCGAGGGTCAGATAGACATAACTTTTGTCGATAAATTGTTAAATCTTCTAGAGGGTTATTTTTGTATTCATGATTTTTCTAGTTGGGAAAATATTATTGTTGCTCTTCTCAAAGTAGTCACCATGTCAAGGACTGGTGGGAAACCTACTACTAGTAGAAGGATGAAAATACTGGCTCACTGTTTTCAGCCACACCCACCTTGAATTCATTCTGGGATGCCATCAGGGAGTAGTACTACCCTGTTGGAAGCTATGAGGATCAATACATAAAGTGGACCATGCTGCAGTAGGGAAGGGACCAAGACATGTCAGAGTTTACCAATATTTTCCATACCCTTGGCACAAAGTTGGGTATCAAGGATTTAAAGTAGCATTTGATACTCAAATACCACAGCTTCCTGCACAGGTACATCCAGGAAGAAATATAATTCTTGAACATCTCCTCACTTGGCATGACATATTGATATGTCATCAAGGTCAAGCAAAACTTTAAATAGAAGAAACGAGACTTTGGATCTGTGAATATAAAGCAAGGGAAACGTGCCACCAAACCGTAAAACAAAGGACAAAGCTAAGGCGAGGTGGCCAAAGACAACCGGCCAAAGCTGCAAGAAAAGAACTTGCAAAGCTGAAAAAGGACATAGGAAAATGGTGTGAGTTCCATAAGAGCTCTACTCACAACACAAGTGAGTGTCAGGCCAAGCAGACACTGGTGGCTGAGCTAAAGGTTTCAGAATCAGATGCATGTTCCGACATTGAGTCAGAACCTAATAAGGGGAATGACAAAGGGAAGAAGATTATTGATGCAAAGCCCAATGCCACCATTGCCACCACAAAGATCTGGAAAGAGGAACCCGAATATCTAGAGGAGGATGAGCATCTCTTCCACTCCCAGATGTGGGTAAAGGGATCCGCGCTATATTTCATTATCAATAGAAAGAGCCAAAATAACCTCATTTTAGCAAAGGTCGTGAAGTGAATGAGCTTACTGACCACAACACATCCACATCCGTAGACCATTGGATGGCTTCACCAAGGACAAGATCTTCGCATGAGCTAGCAGTGTCATCTTCCATACAACATCAAGCCCTTCATGGATGAGGTTTTGTGTGACATTGCTCCCCTTGAAGTTTGTGATGTATTATTAGGCCAACCATACTTGTGGAAGCGACATGTTGTGTATTAATCAAGGCCCCATGTTGTTATTATTACTTTGGGAAATAAGTTGTAGAGGATACCAGAGGTAGCACTGCGTACCACCATCTGTTTGGTTACTTTAAAACAATGAAGTAAGCTAAATTTGTTTTCATGATGATACGCCCTCAAGAAAAGAAGAAGAGGATGGCGATGACCTCTGAACAAGGCCCCTCTGCATGACAACTCTAGATGGACAAGGTCACGGAGGGGTACGAGGACATCTTCACCTTCCCTATAAGAGTTCCCCTACACTGTTAGGTCAAGCACTCCATTAATCTAACCCTAGGTGTGCCACTACCCAATGGACCAATCTATTGGCACTCTGTTCTAGAGAACGATGAAATAAGGAGGCAGATTCAGGAGCTTCTATAGAAAGGTCACATCCGTCCGAGTTCATCGCCTTGTGGGAGCCTGATCATGTTGGTACAGAAGAAGGATGGGCCTCGGAGACTATGTATTGACTGTCGAGTGTTGAACCAGATCGTTGTCCATAATAGGTACCCAATCCCATGGATTGATGACCTCCTGGACCAAGTGAAGGGGGGAAAATATTTCAGCAAGATTGATTTGAAGTCGGGATATCACTAGGTACCACTCAAACCCTTCGATGCGTGGAAGACTACCTTCAAAGCTAAGAAGGGCCTTTCTGAATGGTTGGTTATGCCTTTCAGATTGACGAATCCTCCTGCAACCTTCATGAGGCTAATGGATGACATCTTGTGGCCATTCACCAACTCATTTGTAGTGGTATACTGGGATGACATCCTGATCTTTAGCCACAGTTGGGAGGAGCACCTCCACCACATCCGGTAGGTTCTCCAAACACTATGGCAGCACAAGTTATGTGCTAATTTGGAGAAATGCACTTTTGGCATGATCCAGGTCCAATATCTGGGATTCATTATTGATGAACAGGGGGTGCATGTGGATCCAGCCAAGATCCAAGTCATTTGGGATTGGCCCTCTCTAACCACTATAATGGAGCTCCACAACTTTGTAGGTCTTGCCAACTTCTACCGCAAGTTCGTGTCGGGATTTTCTCATATCACTTGGCTGTTCAGTCAAGTCACCAAAGGAGGGGTGAAAGAAAAATTCTTTTGGCATAAATCTCAATAGAAGGAATTCACAGAGTTAAAATATCGCCTCTGCTTGGCACCAGTGCTTTCATAGCCAGACTTGCAACAAACATTTAAGGTCAAGACAGATGCCTCTGACTATGTTATTGGGATAGTCCTTACTCAGCATGGGAATCCAGTGGCATATCATAGTGAGACACTTTTAGACATAGTCGAGAAGTATCCCACTTATGAAAAAGAGATGTATTCCATTGTGAAAGCCTTTCGACAAAGGAAACATTACATTTTGGGGAAGGAAATGGTCATCCACATAGACCACTGACCCCTCTAGTTCATACAGATCCAATGGAAACTTTAGAATGATCACCATCAGAAGTGGTCCACATATCTGCAACAATTCCATTTGAATATCAAGTATAAGAAGGGTAGTACTAATAATGTTGCAGATTGCCTCAGTCGACCACCGATCATGTCGTTAACCACCATTCTCAACTCTTGTGGGCATGAGACTACTGATTGGCCACTTCTCTATAAAGGCAACCCAGAATTTGGCCACACGTACTAGACACTCTTGGAGGGTCGGCATGTTCCAAATTTTCACCTCCAAGATGCCCTATTATGCCACCTGTGTCACCTTTGTATTCCTTCAAGCGAGCATGCCAAGATGATTTGTGAAGCACACTACAGTCAGGATGCTGGGCATTTCGGGATCGAGAAAATGGTGGCAGTACTGCAGAAGTATTTCTATTGGTTGAATCTTCGACAAGATTTCAGGATGTACATCAAATCATGCACTACCTACACCATTGCCAAACTGACAATCAAGAAGCAAGGCCTCTATACCCCATTGCCTACCCCTAGTTGACCTTGGGAATCCATCTCCAGGGATTACATGTTAGGCCTTCCCTCCAATAAGCATGGGAATGACTGAGTTTTTGTTGTCGTCGATAGGTTGTCAAAGATGGCCATTTTGGCGGCCTGCAAGAAGAATATCATGACAGAAGCCACTGCTAAACTCTTCTTTCAACGAGTGTGGGTACACTTTGGGATCCCACAGTCTATCAGCTTAGATTGAGACAATAGGTTCCTCAGTACATTTTGGTCCAGTCTGTGGTTGATGCTGGACACCAAACTCACTATGACCATAGCCTTCCATCCTCAAACTGATGGCCAGACAGAGGTTGTCAACAGGATGACTGTACACATTTTGTGCATGTACAACTCAAGGCATCCACACACATGGGATGAGAGCCTCCCCTATGTTCAACATAGCTACAATCGGGCTCTCAACAACTCAAATGGCCATAGCGCTTTTTAGGTGGGCTTGGGATTCCAGCCACTATGTCCCATTGATGTGGCCATGCCATTTGCAAATACTCATGCAGGTTTGGCTCATGTCCAGTCCGAGATAGATAAGGCAAACAACTTCATTGAGCACATCCAACATATTTTCCAACAAGTCCATGACATTTTGGAGAAATCAAATACTAAGTACAAGCAACGACATGATCAACATCAGGTGCCACACAAGTTTCAAGTGGGCAGCAAAGTCTAGTTGCATTTCCAAAAGGAACGCCTTACTGGAGCCTATTAGAAACTAAGACCACTCCAATATGGTCCTTACACCATTACCAAGGCTCTGGGAGACAATGCATTTGAGCTCAGCATTCCCCCATTCCTTAGTCTTCAGCCATACTTTCCACCATTACTAGACACATCCGACATTGCAAAATAGCTCACACCCACAGAGTTAAATCCAGATTGCATGGAACAAGCTACAACTGATTGGATCATGGACACATGGATCAAGAACACTCACCAGCAAAACATCCAACTGTATCAAGTTGTCAAAATAGGCTAACTCCTTCCCCAGGGCAAGTGGCTCACCAGGGACCAAGTTCAGCAGAGGTTTCCTCATCTCATGGAGGAACTCAACGCAATGGGGACCATTGTTTCCTAAGGGGGGAGGAATGATCCAGGTGGATATTGGTGGCCACCCACCAAGTCCACTTGGACCCCCACCATGGTTTCTTTCAGCTTTTCAGTTTCCTTAATTATAGCACAATTTACTATTTTTAGCAGTTTTTCGGGTCTTGAACTTCCAGAGCCGTTTTGAGACCGTAAATGATATTTTTTTGGAAAAATGGGCGCAACATCGTTCCATGGATCGATGTTTCACTTCTCAAAGTTTTAGTTCTCAGATAGGTCTTTCTAACGAGATATTGTACACGTCAAACGGAGATCGTATGCCAAAGTTACGAGCCGAGGAAGTTGATGTACCAATTTACCCAAACGGGGCCCACAATTTGGTGTTTCATCTTCTAGGGTTAGGTTTTTGGATGTTTAGGATTTTCCATTGTTTCTCAAAAATAAATAGGCCTTTGAACCTCATTATCACAATGTTCGGAGGCATGTAGCTACCACATCTCTTCTCACAGATAAGCTACCATCACCCTAGCTATTTATTTCAATTTTTCTATTTGTAAGCATATCTTAGTATTTTACATTAATGAAATGAAGTATTATTTCCGTTGCGTCTTGAGTTTATGGTTATCTCTATAATTTGTTGCGTTCCTATTTAAACCTGGATCAAAAAGGGGTTGCCCATGTGATTATGATGAATAATACTAGAGAAGATTCTATTTTCTAACTCTTCTTAGCAATTGGGGTAGTAAAAAAAAAAGCATTAGTAGGGTATCGGGTTGTGTTATAAAAGGGTCACTAGGTGGAAAAGGGGTTCCATTATTTTCCAATGCATTTGTTCCATAGATGAGGAAAAATAGCTCAAAAGGATAGGAGATAGAAAAAATAGAGAGGAATTGTAGACAATAGTATCCCATGGGCCATAGCCCATACTTCTTTGTACCTGCAACCATTTTCTGTTTAGGAAGAGAGAAAATCAACCTCACCTTCCAATTAGGTTTTCCCTTGAAAGGGTTTCCTAGGTCATATATTGTGTCAATCATGGTTTGTGAGTTTTTATTTCACTTTTATCTTTTGTATTTGATTTTAGTTTTCATGCATACACAATTAACTTCAATCTACATATACATAAATCTAAAGAAGAATAAAACCTAATAGTGTATATTTTGAATTTTTAAATATAGATTTAACATATATGCTCTAATGAACTCTCCGTAGGAATATCTACAATAGTTTATGGATCAAACATAGCCTATTATATGTTGTCAAAAATATCCCATGAATTCATTGATTATTATAGAAATCCTTGATCTAAGCCACACAAGGTGATTTACCTAAATAAGTTCTATATATAAGTAATAATATTGCTTACTTCTCTGTAGCATATTGCATTTTTAAGGTTTTTGTTTTCAAGATTTTGGATTAGAGAGAAAATTAACTTATTGAAGGTCTTCTTGGATTTATTAACTTTTATACTAGTGTTGTTGATCATGTTTATAATAGTTTGGATATATTTTCTTTGGTATTTTCTTTGGTGATCTTCATGGATCCATGATTTATGTGTTTTGATGTCACCTATGGCAATATGTTTTTCCTTATATTCTATTCTTTTGTTATTAACCATTATGATTTATGTTACAATCCTCCAACTTATGACATTAGTCATCTTCATTGTTTTATATAATAACATTTATTGTAAATCATACCATTCATAGGCTACCTTCGTTAACATCCTTTCCTTTCCTTTAGTAGTATTCACTATTACAGATCATTACATGTGTTGTAAAACCTACCCTCCACTGGCCAACTTAGTTAGCATTCCTACCTTTCCATTTGGCACCCATGGTACATTTATTCATGGGATTAGGAGATCTTATTTACCCCTAATGTGACATAAAAGTTCAGACCTAATATTTCCCTCTTCAACTTTTATAACCATATCCTAAATGATATCTCATTATTTTTGCTGCTTTTAGTAGAGACATATTGAAAAAATTTAAAATACATGAAAAAAGTGTGTTGAACATGTTTTTTTCATATATTTTCAAAAAAAAAAATATGTGCGTGTACTAAAAACTTGAAGAGTGTGAACTTATTAGATATATAATTTAATTCAACATCCAATGAGTATCTATACTTGATATTTAAGTAAATGTACAAGGGGATAAGTTGAAAATACAATTGAAAAAAAACTTGGTTCCTTTCTATTTCATTAAAATTTCATCACTCTTATTTTATTATTTTAACTATTATTTTACTATTTTCCTTAGAAGGCACATTTAAGACCTCAAAATCCCCCTAATGTTTATATTTCCATGACTAACAGTTATTTACTCTAAATAGTTTTAATTATAGTCACTATTGAGAGTTCTTCATTACCCACTGCATTGTTGCATTATTTTATTGGTCCTTTTAAGTAAAGGATTACAAAGTGATTATTTAATCATGCTATATTTTCAAGGGAAGTTGATATCAAAACTCTTAGTTATCATTTTGTGTTGATCAATGATATATGATAAACTAAGGCTTTCCTATCGATGGATGTCTTTGTATCCACACCTGGTCATTATCTAAGAATAGGATCTCCAAATTAGATATTACCTTCATACATGGACACATTAGTGAAAATATTTTTGGAAATTGTTAGCGGGTTTACATCAGTGACATCCACTCAATTGATTCAATGAGTCTTCAACATCATACCCTCTATTTTAGTTGATAAATTATATTGTATCCTTTATTTCATTTCATAAACTATACTATGTACCTAAGGGTCCATTTTCATTATACGTTGGTTCCATAAGGTTTTCTTTAATGACTCAGACATCATTATAATATGTTTTTAATTGTTAACATTATGCCTTTAGTACTCATGATGTAGATTCATGTGATTGATGACTTTGGATTGATGCCCTTGAACTAAGGGTATTCTCTATTAATGCTACCTCCCAAGCTATGCAAATATTGTGTCACTATTAAATAGATAATTTTGAAGATCATATTGCACTTTCATACATTCTAAGTCTCTTCCTAATACATAAAGCGACATTGTACTTATCAGAAGTGATAATATTTTATAATACATCAATCCATAATTTTGTTTGTCATGGCATGGAATTTCATTTCATAGATTCATAGTGTATTATGTTGATTACCATGCTTACTCATATTTTCTTGCATGCATTTTTCTATCCAAAGGATGATTAATATTTAAGTGGTTGATTTTTTTAATAAAAATGCATGATCAAATGTTATGAATATAAGATGCACTTAAGGAAATGTAAATTTTAAAATTCCTAGTAAAAGACCATCGAAATGTGATTTCCTCATAGAAAAACAATGGCTAGCGGTGGCATTCCTATAGAAAACATACTTTCACCCCCTAGACCACTAAGAAATTTAAATTTAAGAGGAGATAAACAAGCAATGAGTTTGAAAATTCCCATAATTGTGCATGCAACCCATGAGTGAATTATATTCATTCAAATAACATGTCATGATGCTTGTTCTTAGCTCCCAAAAGAGTTTATACAAATTATCCTAGGCTAAGGAAACATGATAGAGATTGAATTGTCTAGCTTGAAGTGTCCATGTGCTATTAGAGTAATATTCCATCTATAGCTTATTGTAATTGTTATTTATTGGGAATCAATAATATTGTGATCATAACCTAGGCTAGAACTATGGTTCTTGTCTTACTATGATTCTATTCCAAATTATGAATGTTCTACAAAGATGAGCTAATGGATAAGGAAAATTATTCCAAGGCATGGATCTAGGAATACAAAAATAGATCTCAAGGTAAATCATCATTGTCGTAATTCTCATTTTCAGAAATATTGAGTTACATTCTTCCCTGCAAAATATCTATGTATAGGTATTTTTCTTGTATAATAGGTGAGATTGTGTTCTTTCAAGTAAGCTTTACTTATTGTATTAGGACTTGATTCATGTTAGACTTCATTTATTATGTTATGAAATAATGTGGAAGGTTTTTCTTACTTGATTTTATGTAGGTTATTCAATGGAAGAACATCAAATGGAGTTAAATGTAGTTGGATCTAGTAGATATGTTGGATGGGACTAAAGTGAATTCCATAAGTCTCACATTTACATATGAACTAGCATGGTTTGTATTAGGAAAAATAGTTATGTTAATTATTATTTTTTTGTTTCATTGGATCACCATTGGCCAATGAGGAAAATGTTTTATCCACAACCTCCCTTCAATAATTGGTGGAACCCTTTTTCATTTTTCCATTAAAATTATGAAATATTAAAACTATTATCTATGAAGTTATAAACATAATTCATAAATTGTTCTTTGAACAATTAATTTCCACATACTTCCATATCATTTACATTACTTTACTAACATGGGGAGGGAATTTGCAAGGACTCAATCCCATTTGCAAACATTCATATTTTGAACTTGTAAGTTTGTTACCTATATGCCAGGTGGAATTATGGATTGGAAGGGACCTAGATATGTCATAGGGAGAGATATCAATAACTAATATTTATGTAAGAAATTTTCTTATTTTTTGGAATTATTTTATAGGATTGGAGTTCAAATTTCCCAATATTTTAAGGTATACAAATATAATTGGGCGCGCTAGATTCTATCAATTATGCTTGGATTTTGTTTGTTGATGTCATTGTCTTTTGTTTTTTGATGTCTTTATTTGTACATTTGAAATTTTGTTCAACGGAATGTGGTCATTCAAGATCTTAGTGCTCTAATGATTTTATGTAAGAAGCATCTAGTAGATTCCCTATTATTTTTTGTTTTTGTTTTAATAACTTTGAATCATATTTATTTGGTTTTTGGTAGAGCTCTATCCGTAAAGAGACTTTCTACAAGATTTAGTGAAGTGTTGAATAATAATGTACCTGTGTTATTCTATGTTGGTTTTCGAATAGACACCCTCCATGTTAAACTTTTCTTTGATACTTTTAAATCAAATTTTAAAATATGTTAACATAGCATTACAAATAATCCATTGTAACATACGTTCCTTGTTCTCTTGAACTTAGAATTTGATTATAGTAAATATCACCATGCTTCGAGACATTTAATAACAATGAACTTTTTGATTATGTAAATATATAAGTTAAGTGTTTCAAAATGTTTGGATTCAGAAAAATAGTAATAAAATTTAACAAGGATGAACTTTCCAAGACATCCAACGAGAAGATGCCAATCTACTCAGTTTAAATAGATTATAAAAATACCTCAATTCAAACATCATTATAAATACGAACTCACCAGCCTTTAAGAGGAAATATGTCATGAATATTGAAAGGAAAGCTTATTTTTCATAACATTGACAAAAAAAAAATCATCATATTTTTATTGGTTTATAATTTTCTGAATTATATTTATATTAGAAATTTATAGTAAACACAACACATACAATATAAAATAGCTCTACTATTCCAAAATATAGCATCTTCGATACTTTTTGAGAGTTTTCATTTTACTAAACAACTTTATATTAGTCTTTCTCCATTTTCTTGCAATTATCTTATCCACATCCCTTTTATAATATAATATTTTCCTTCAATTAAAGGAAGAGAAAATTGGAGGGGTGGTCAGGAACTAGAGGTTCACAATGAAGAAGAAATGCACACATCATTATAAGGTCTGATATTGGCCATAATTTCACAAGTGTACAAACATTTTAATTTTGGAAGAATTTCTTATTATCATTCAACAAGTATGTAAAAGAACTTTGCCTTGGGATAAGTATACCAGGAATCGATCGAAGCGAATAAAGTGAGTTCTTGAAGAAATTTCAAAACATGAGTAATTTTGTTTCCCTAGAAGTCAAAAAGAAGAAGCTAATAAATGTGTCAACCAAGCCTATTAGCTTTAGGCACAACATTTACAAATAAACAATGACCTGGAGTTGTGTCCTTTTCCAAAACCCAAAATGCCAAGTTTATCTCTAAGGAAGGAAGTGTGACTTAACCTTACTCAAGAATTATTACATGGAACCTCATACGGTTGGGGTTTGGCTCCATTTTAAAAATTGGGAAGGGGATCCAATGAATTTTGTGGCACCCCAATTAAATTTAGTGCATGCAGAAGATAGAGATCACTACCTCTTCATAACTTGGGTGCAATACAAATATGAAATCATGCCTCTAGATTTGGAGATAAATGCACTAAGAGGAGCGGAGCTTATCAATAGTTATGTTGCAATGACACTATAATCATGTGAGATATGGGAGACTAAGTGTAAATTAAAGAGATGCAGAATAATGCAATGTTCTTTGATACCATTTTGAGAGGCACTTTGGTGATGAATAGTTGGGGGAAGCCCAAAACAATTCAGAAGGCCATCTTCAAGATATTTAGCTTCCAGTTTGGTTCCTATCTTTGTTTATTGTTTGGAATATCTTGCATGCATGATTGGGATAACTTTTTAGCTACATGTTTGTGGACATTGTGGGAGGGAGTAATGGCCTAGGCATGGAACACACTCATGAAGGGTCACCTTAGATTGGATTCTATTGGAGGAATGATTATCTAATATCTATACAGAATTTTAAGTTGGCCCTAGTGACTTGGGAATTGAGGGAAATAGTGTGTCTTGTCATTAGACATATTTAATTACCTTTGGGTCACAAGTTAGTTTATGGCCCTTCTTTGTGCCCCCATTCGTAATGAGGGAGCTATTTCGTTGGGCTCACAACGTGGTATGAGTTGAGACATTGAGCTATTGAGTGATTGCAAAATTGCCTCTATTTTGGAAAAATGGAGGTTTTGGGAGGAGGAGTTCAATGACCCTGGGCTAGATGTGTGTAAGCATCGAAATATAGCTTTTGGGGGCATGTAATTACATTGGAGGATACCTAGGGGTGACATTTTAGCATACTAAGTATAGTTTATTCTCATTTGGAGTGTGGCAAGGTAGAGAGAAAACTATGTTCGACAAGAGATTCCAGCTATAGATTGAAGAAACAAAGTCACTTAATTGGGGGAAATGGATGCCCTCCAACTAGATATGATGGTGATGAATATGAGAAGGACCTCAGTATAAATGTGTTGGAGGAGATACAAATTTTTAAAGATAATCCATCAAGAAAATCGATGAGATAGAGGCACTTCCTAATCATATTCCAGTTTTACATAACAAGTTCTTATACTTTTGTATAATAGGGTAAATGAATACCGCACTAGAAGTTGGAAGGATGTAATCAAGTGTCTTGACCTCAAATAGGAGGATGATGACTTGAAATGATATATGTATTGTTGCAAATATTTTCAATGTCTTTCTTAGGTATATAGTGTCTCTAGACACAAATTTATGGGAATACACATGGTCATTGCAGTTGAAAGAAAAATCAAAAGTAAAACAAGAAAAGAAGACAAGAAAAGAGATAATTGGAGAAAGTTATAAATAACAAAGTAAATCACCATAACCCTGATAATAAAGTGGAATATCTTGGTTTAGTACTTTAATTTTACATAAGTTGGATACATACATCCATTATCTAAATACAACATGGAGTCATGCAGTTTTCTCCTAAATGAATCTTAAACTCTTTGTAATCGGACAAAGATGGCACACATTAACTCCTCACCAATGGCTGCAATCTGCAAATTGATCACGATGCTTGTTTTTGTTCTCTGTTGAAGTCAGTGTTTTACAGTGAGAGTTACCATCTTGACAAAAATTCGATACTCATGTATTATCAAAGTAATGTAATCGGAATCTTTCTCTCAATTGACAATTATCTTGATTATGTATGAGCACTTGCCAAAGCACGAGAGTTTTGTATGTTGCACTTGACCCTAGTTATACAACGGAATGCCCAGCTGGCTCAGTGCACTAAATAAAACAGCAATATAAAATCCATAGACATTTGTATAGCGAGTTATCTGTCATGTAGACTCATGGATATCCATTTCAATATGCACTGAATAACTGTGAATGGTGGATTATATCATTTATCTGAGTTCGTTTGAGAAGCAATTCCATTTCCTTTTTCCAAGAAAAACAATAATATTCTTTTTCTTCTAGCTAATTTGTCTCCATTGGAGGAAGGAGGAGTTGCCGCTTCTATAAGTATCCATCATTGTATTTATACTACCAAGTTTAAACTTAGTAATGAGAATTTGAAGGAAGCTCCGCAATTTTATATACACATACGCCTACTACTCGTTATATCACTAGAAATCTGGCTGACATGACTAATTGAGAAGATCTTCAGAGGCTCTTAATGATGGCATCGACACTGGACTGTAACAGTTCCCTGAGTATACCGCTCCCTCCCGTATACATCCACTCACTCAATGAGATCAAGAAGCATCGCGATGTCTTCACAACCGGTGTGGGGTGATCTTCATGTGCTTCTATGGCTAACACTGAAAACAAGAAAAAATCAAGCCATCCTCACTTGGATTTAATCATCCATAGGTTAGACAAACTGGGAATGCTATCAATCGTTTCAAAATGTGACTGGTTCGCTGTGATGTATCTGCTCTAGCAACAACCAACCAAACTATCAAATTCCCTAACGTGGCAATCTTAGAAAAGCCATCGTCGATTATGGATAACTGACTTCAATTTATTTTCAAGATTCAAAAATATACACATGTAGATGTCTAAAACACCTCCATAGACCAGACAACAAAACCAAAAATTTCCAAAAATCCAAAAATATTTTATTAAAGGAGAATAATGATAATTGAAGAATGAAAGAGAAATTGAAAAGAAGGAAAACAAATAAAAAAATTTATTATTAAAATAATAATATATATATATATATTGGTTTTTCTTTATTAAGGAGTAAGATAATTTTGAGTAAATGGTATTTTTTTATACTTAAAATGCATTTTTAAATACATAAAAGCATTTGGTACTGTAAAAGCCTCTTATTAGCTCTAATTTTGCACTTTTAAAGTTTCTATAGAATTTTTGGAAAAAATGACCATAAAAAATGTGTAGAAAAGACCATATTGACTATTAGTTAAACTAAACCGACATATAATATATGAAATCCATACATATAATAGGGCAATACAATTTAGAGAAATATTGTGATTTTTTATTTAAGATAAACTTT